>JARDWI010000245.1:0-180001 GCA_029378325.1 Elaeagnus macrophylla
TCACTTATAGTAGGTGACAAGTATACTCCCAAGATCGTCTCTCAAAGGAATTACGGTGGTTTTTCAAAGAGTCAAATGTAATCTAAAATGTGACACTAAAAATAAATCCTAAACACTTTAATCAAAGATTGGTGTGAAAATGGTTACTAAAAATATTAAAATATACAAGAAAAATAAAGTGAATGTGTGAAAGTGTCGCTGAAACAATAAGATGAACGAGTGTGGGAAATTAGGTAGTGAGCTAAGCATGGATAAATTAGTTTGTGTGGTCTCCTCAATCAAGCGTATTAAGTGGATTTATTGATTCTTTTCACTAATCCTAGAAAATCCCAAATCAATGGTGATTTTTTCTTAATTAACTAATTAACTTCTTTGATCCGGACCGTTAATTAATTAATTAGCATTAATCTTAGAAAAGGTAATTCAATCACCTAAATTAAGACAAGTCAATGCACTCAATTTAAGTTCATGCTCAAGAATGCCCAATTAAACTTAGATGGCGTTTCTAAAGTTCAATCCTAAAATAGTCTCAAACATTCATAACTAAATTGGCCAAAAATAATTAATGAATGTAGATGTTAATAAACAATGAACATGAAATAAATCACTCAAATAATATTCAAACCACAGAAATAATATCCATTCAAAGTCACATCCCTAAATTCCCACACACAAGGGTTTAGTTGCACATGATCAAACTCAAATCCAGATTCTTCATTATAAATGACATAGAAAGAATTCTAATGAGGAAAAGAAGGATTACAAATAAGAATCTACCAACTTTCACTCTTGCAACAAGATCCTTGATGTTGGATGATCACCTATTTCAAGTCTCTTGATGAAGATCCAATTGAATAGTCTTTGATGAAGTAAGTTCTCTCCCAAAATTTTATGAAAAACCTGAATTTGGTACTGTTCACGCACTGTTTACCCTTAGAGTCTCGTGTGTTTGTTGTGTTGGAGGCTGAAAATCTTGTTTTCTGGCTATTGGAGGCTGAGAGATGCGTTGGAGGCTGGAGTTTTTTTTTGTGTTCAATTAGGTTTTCGTATATGTAAGGGTTTCCCAAAGAGCATGTGCGTGTGTGGCTGGGGGGAATTGCAATCCACACGCGCGCGCCGCGGCGCACAATAACCATGCCGCGGCGCGCAATGTTTTCATGAAATTCTAGGATGCAACCCGAGAGCCTCTCGCCGCGGCATATCGTTTCTTCACCGCGGCGCACCTTGTATGTAAAGGTATGTACATACTTTGCTGATTCTCGATATAAGGCTTACGTTCCCCAATGTAAGGCTTACATTTTTAAACAATTTGCTTCACTTTTGCTCTCTTTTTTCACATTTCTTCCCAAACCTACTTTGACCTACAAAACAATAAAATACCCTCCAAAACAAGATTATATTGAGATTAAATGCAAAATAGATACTTAAAAACATAACAAATAATAGGTCAAAATAGTGTTCATCAGAGACCCAACGCATAACAAAGGCAAGGTGATACTGATACCTTAGGATGCACATCTCTTATTCAAGCAACAAAATAAAGCATATAAGAAAATAACATAGGAAAAAGAAGATAATAGTAAGTAAAGAAATATTAGATCGTTTTAAATTATGATTTTCCTTGTATATAATTAACTTGGTATATTTGAAAAAGTTCATATATTGGTTATTTGAATTGTTTTGTTTTAACGTTAAAATTTAATTTAGCACATAATTAAGATCATCAGCGATGTATTTTTCATGTAAAGTGATTATCATTTAAATCAAAATGGTTTGTTGGCGCATTTTAAATTGCTAAATAACAGTGATGTCTATAATGGCACGTCAGAGTAAAAGATGCATTGAAATGATTTAAGATATGGTCACATGATCTCTTAGGTCCATTATGATTTTGGAGGATAGATATTAAGCATCTCTAAGGATTTGTTTTGAATTACGAGCTTAATTTTGAGAATAAAAAATATAAATATGATAGAAATTTAAATTTTGCTTATTGTGCATAAATGTGGGATATAGTTCGCATAATCATGGAAAAATTGATAGTTGTCTAAGATTGATAGAAGAGTTGTGCAGATTTTAGTACAAAAATTGTTCCATATATATTTTTTTATCTGTAACTCATTACACTATTTTAGTACAAAAGTTGCATTATCTTTTCACATTATTATAGTGTAATGAGTTGAAATATAATAAAATATAAAAGATAGTGCAACTTTTGTACTAAAATAGTGCAAAAGTTGCATAAAAAGAAAAATAAAAGAATATTTTAACACATGCTAACCCCTAGGAAACTCCTACTTGCTTTTACTTTTAATGAATGTTGTTCGGTTCAATTAATCCTAGCCAGGTATCATCAGAAGGCTTTCAAGAAAGATTTAGGACTATTATTCAGGAAAGAATCCTCGCAGATGATCTTATCTATGATGGTAGTTCGCCATAACCATCTTTGCTTGAAATAGAACAAAACAAACACAATTTCAATAGTACGAGTTTGGATATGGGTATGATACCACATAAATATGTACTATTTTTACTCTTTAATATTGTATTAGGTTCACTAATGTGTTAGCTTCACTATTGTGATCCTAATTAATACAGAATTGCTTACAGTTTAGTGGTATTAAATCATACCTGCAGCAATGGAGTCATCAGCCTAGCTACAGTAGCTATAGTTATAATTGCTATAGGGAGCTAGCAACAGGAGTGACAACGACTGTTGCTTAGCTTAGCTACCTGGGATTTAGCTGCCACAATACTCAGCTCTTTTCTGGGCCTAGCTTGTCTCTACCGAGTAGGCAAAGCCAGTAAAAGACTGAAGGTGCAAGCCAGGGTTGCTTGTTTGTTGTTAATGGTTAAAGGGAAGGTTCAAAAAGGGAGGAGCAGCAGCCCTTGCCTCTCTTTGATGGTTCATTTTCCAAGCAGCTATCATGTTCGAACCTTGGGGTCCCATCATGCATATTAAAGAGCTATAGGGTACCATCCATGAGTTAATACGTAGGTACCTTAGGTTCCATCTGTATTATGCCATGAGCACCAATATGCATAACTATGACAAGAGTTCCATCATGATTTATCCTTGGGGCCCCATCATGACCAAACTCCCAACCATTTCTATATATTCCATAACTTTTTCATGACGTTTCAACATTTGTCAATTTTACTTTTCGAGATTTAGTTTGTGTTGAGTATGGGCATTTAGCTCTATGAGGCCTTTTAGGGACCCATTTTTTATGCTCGTGCATGTGTAAAAGGTGCAAAAAAGTATCAAATTGTGATGTGCAAAATATCCTATGTGATCTGTTAACTTGAGCTGGCTAATTGGCTCTTGGTGATTGCTCGCGTACGCGATCAAGCTAGGGAGCGCCGATGCACGGACATGAAGGCACAGATCACTTGATTGAGTGAGCAAAGCGAGCTAAAATCTAGATCTACAAGAAAGAACAACGAGCAATGTCATATAAGTAAGGACCACTATAAAGAGTCACCACCCCATATAGCATGCCAAATGTGACATACCTCGATGATCCCTTCACCTTTGACCATTAAACTAACAACCAACTTTAGCCCTACGGGGAGAAGTATACTTCCAAGGTAGCCATTGCGACCTTAGAGCTAGATTCTAAAGCTGGGACCTTTTGTTTGGCTCGTCGCTTGCCACTATAGTAGTTTTAACAGTCGTAGTTAAGGAGTCCTTGGGACCTGTAGCTACAGTTTGTCTCTATGTTCCTCGCTTCACTCTGAGCTCTCTTAGTTGCACTAGCCATAGTTAAGGAGTCCTTTAGACCCGTAGCTATAGTATATCACTACAGTCCAAGCTCTGAGTCGCTTCACTCCGAGCTCCCTTAGCTATAGGTATGGACTTTCCCCCTCGCTTCACTTGCACCTATGGGAGGGTTGGCTTTGGAGCTGGAGCATAGGGTCCCCTTCTTAGCAGAGGCCCTTTAGCTACCAGAGTCACTCCTTAGTAGCTACAGTAGTGGTCTCCTTCAGACCATTAGCTACAGTCTGTCACTACGCTCGTAGGGCTACCATTAGCAGGGGCCTAACCTAGCTATAGTAGTAGCTGCAATAGTGGAATCCTTCAAACCCTTAGCTATAATCTGTCATTATGCTCCTCGGGCTACCTTTAGCAAGGGCCTAGCCTTACTGCAGTAGCCGTAGTTGCGGTTGTTATAGGAAGCTAGCAATAAGAGACACAATGATTATTGCTTAGAATAGCTACCTGGGATTTAGCTGGGGTAGCGCTCCACCCTTATGGGGGCCTTGCCTGCCGTTACAGGGAGCTAGAAGCAAGATCAACAACGATTGTTGCTTAGCTACTTGAGATTTAACTGGGGCAGTGCTCTGCCTTTTTGGGGGGCTTGCTTGCCGCTACAGGGAGCTAACGTCAAGAGTGATAGTGACTGTTGCTTAGCTACCTAGGATTTAGTTGTGACTACGCTTGGCCCTTTTGGGGGGCACGCTTATTGCTATAGGGAGCTAGCAGTAGGAGCGACAGAGACTATTGCTTAGCTTAGCGATTTGAGATTTAGCCACAACAGTGCACTGACCTTTTGAGGGCTCGCTTACAGCTACAGAGTAGGCAAAGCTGGCAAAAGACTGATGGGGCAAGCCAGAGTTGGTTGTTTGTTGTTAATAGTCAAAGGGAAGAGCTTTAGAGAGGGAGAAGCAGTGGCCCTCATCCCTCTTCGATGGTGCATTTTCCGAGCAACTATCATGTTCGAACCATGGGGTCCCATCATGATAGTAAAGAACTACAGTGTACCATCCATGAGTTAACCTATAGGTACTGTAGGTTCCATCCATACTATGCCATGAGCACCCTTATGCATAACAACGAACGAAGTTCCATCATGTTCAATCCTTGGGGCGGGCCATCATGATTGAACTCCCATCCATTTCTAAATATTCCATCACTTTTTCACGAAGTTTTGACATTTGTCAATTTCACTTTTTGCGATTTAGTTCGTGTTCAGTATGGGCATTTAGCTCTATGAGGCCTTTTTGGGACCCCTTTTTTATGTGTGTGCGTGTGTGTGTAAAAGGTGCAAACAAGTATCAAATTGTGATGTGCAAAATATCCTATGTGGTATGTGAACCCCCACTTGCTAATTAACTCTTGACGAATACTCGCGTACGTGATCGAGCCAAGGAGTACTAATGCACAGACAAGGCACAGATCACTCGATTGGGTGAGCAAACCGAGCTCTAACCCAATTCTACAAGAAAGATCAATGTGCGCTATCATATAGGTGGGGAATAATTTTGTTATACACCAAAAATATTTTTCACTCGTTTGAAAAAATGCAACACCAATATGCAGTATAAGAAAATATGTGGAAGTGGTGAAAGAGAGGATAATAGAGTGTGTAGAAAATGTGTATTTAATAAGAGAGAGGAGGGTATTTATAGCTGATATTTTAGCTTCCAGCACCCCTGCAAGATATTAGCGAGGTCCAATGAGTCACAGTTTCACCCTATGCATACTCGCGGACCCTTCGTCGACTACCTCGGTGAGTCACGAGTTAGACCTCTGCGAGACCCGGAGGAGCCACTAAAATTAAGTTTTTTTTAAGGCAAAACTTCACCAAATAAGAAGCCATAATTATCCATCAATTCAAGGAAACACATCCAAGTAAAAACACATTTTAACATGCAATAAATATGCTCCCAATAACCCCGTGGTGTGTGTATCATTCAAACATACAAAGATGGCAATTAGAATCATACAACTATTGAAATACTAACTAGTTAGAACTATCAATTAAATGAAGGCAAGAATAAGAACAAAGATGGCACACAAACGAGTCACAAAATTATGTTCCAACTTTAAACTAACTTAAATAGTTTTTTTAATAATCAATGAAGGATTTATAAAAGTTTGACTTAGTTGACCACGCTTGCATCGAAATATAATGGTGAATTAACATTAATGATCATTTAAATCCAGATTGTCGAGTTTCCTTTTATTTACAAAAATTCCTATAGATCGGGTAATTTTCTTTGGTGATTAACTAACCAATATCCTGCAGATCGGGTATATCAACTAGCAATCAAATTGTGTACAAGGAAAATTATGCCTAGCAAACCAATACCATGACTAGGTCATTAATTTGAGTTCTTTATTAAGTTTATCAAACTATAGTCAATGTGATGTTCCTAAAACTAATTCCTAAATTTTTCAATCTATTTATGAACATTAAATTGGCATATGAAAATTCAAAAAATAGATATTTAAACACACGCTTAATCAAGAAATAATATTTATTTAATTAAATCTTTTACCGAAATATATCTAAGCAAACATAGCAGCAAAAGTTAAAAATCTATGATAAAATTAGCCACTCATGCTTAGATTAAAATTCATAGACAAATATAATCTTAACATGTATCACAAGGAGAGAAGAAGAATCGAACAATCTAATTACATCAAGAACCTAGTAGGTCTAAATACCCACAAATTGGATTGAATGATGTTTCCTTCACTAAAAGCTTGTAGCTTTACCTTCTATTATATCTTGAGTCCTTTAGATCGACTTTCCTTGCTTCCTTGGATGTGAAAAAACTCCAAAAATCCTAAAAATTTTGTGTGAAAGTTAGCTCAAATTGTGTGTTGTTGGAAACTTAAGGGGGTATTTATTGGTGTAAGGTTTTTATAAAACTCAGACTCCCCAAAAAAGCTCATGCGCCACAACAAACAATTTTTCATGCTGTGGTACAAAGTTGAAAATTGTCCCATAGTAAAACCCATGAGTAGTGCACCACGGCACACAAAAATATCTACCACGGTATAAGTTAATTTTTGTGCCTTTGTTTGTAACCCTTACAAACTGGTCGGTTTCTGATTTAAGGCTTACATGTCTTAGTCCTTTTTGCTCGTAGGTTACTATTTGAGTGTTCTAAGTGCCATATCTTTGCATGTTTATATTATTTGTCTCTTTTGAAGCTAAAAACACCAGATATACACAAAAATATACATGTGATTTTGGATTGATAGATTTATGCAAATAATTAAATAAAGAGTTATAATTAAATCTATTTGTAAAAATTAAGTATAATAAATAACGAAATATTAATGTTTTTCAAGCACTCATCATACGCCTTGGGAATCCTAATGTGACAAAAATTAAGTCCCCAGAGGTGGAAGAACAAAAAATGCTCCCCAACAACTTCATTAATTTTGTTTAGCTTAAATTTTGGTTGTTGCCATTAGTAATTTTAATTTCATTGGCTTAGGTTTCACCTCCTTTATACTTTGAATTCATTAATAAAGGGGACACTTAGGCCACAAATGGCCACCGATTTTATCTTCTTTACAATTGTGGAGATAGACAAGGACGGGGGAAAGTCCAAATGATAAACGACAAAGGATTAATCGAGATGTACAGACTCTCCACTAGTATTCTGGGGATCACATCTCTGATAGACTAGAGACCAAAGTAACCCTAAACCAATGCAATGAGAAGCTTAATATTCTCTCTATCTCCTGGGATAATACATCTTGGCAATGGGCCCTAATTGACCTATAAATAGGCAACAATGACACCTTGGGTCCAAGAGTTGCTACAACTCCTACACCCTATCTTATGTAAAACTTAAGTTTGCGCATGTTAGGGATCTTAGTCTCCAACCTGGCTATTAATGAAAATTTCTATAAAAAAAATAGTGTGCAACGACACTCTCAATAGGATGGAAAAATCCACCAATCACGATAATTTTTTTTCGAAGTATAAACTCTAAATTCTTGGGTGACTTGATAAATTCAAGATCACCAAGTAGGGAGCTGGTAGACTGAAAGCTCTCTACTTCAAACAAATCACCCTAACTTAGAAAAAAAAAAACAAGTCACACGAATGTGGTAGGGTCTAGAAAAACCCAATGGGAAGAAGACCTCGCACCTCTTGATACGAACCAGATCGCGCCACCAATAAGGCCCGACACGTATTATGGACCAGGCCTAGAAAGGGGTGAAATATTGGCGTAGAAAGGCACACCACAACACGAGCAAGGGTACCAACATGTGAGACATGGGAGTGCCAAGCTAATTGTGGAGTTTTTGAATTTTGAGCTACGCCGCGGCATGATATTCCCCCGCCACGGCTAGCAACTTTCTATTTTGGTGAACATTTTGGCCAGAGGTGCGCCGCGGCACAAGTGTTTCTGTTTTGAACTAGAGGGCTGGGCATACGCGCGCGCAAACTGCGTAGAGGCGTGCGCAAGTGTGGGCAGATGTGCGCGCAGAGTTGGAAGGACGTGCGCGCCGCGGCATGACGTTGGGGCACCGCGGTACAAGCCTCTGGGGTTGGATGCCATGGTTCCTCGCAGCGGCATGAAATTTACTCCACCGCGGCCCGCTTAATTTAATTGTTGTAACTCGAGCCTCCTCGCCGCGACATGAATATTTGCCCGCCGTGGCACAAGTGTAAATGATGTAATTTGGACCATTGGATCAAATCCAATGGCTGAAATGCTTTCTTTTTCCTTAGGTTTTTGTTTGTGCTCTATATAAGAACAAGGGTAGCAGCCCAAATGTAACTTTGTTCATTTTATGAAATTATTTGTTTCTTCAAACAAATTTGAGAGCCAAAAGCTCTTTGCTTAATTGCAAACCAAAAACTTATCAAAGGACTTGCATCCCTTTGTGGCGTTCCCACTCTTCTCCGTGCGTGGTGCGTAATATTCATGTGTAGAGGTGAGTTCCTTACTACCAAAAATCTGGTTTTTGTGCTTAGAGATCCCTACTAATTTGTTGTTGGGTCTTGAACCGTCTTTTTGTGGTTCTCTAGCCTCGTAGGAATCGTGTTGCGGGGTTCGCATCATTTTGTATCAGAGCTCTATGTTGAGACTCTAGATTCCTATCTTAGTTTTTGTCATTTTTGATTTCATAGCAACTAAGAAAATTCCTTCAAAAAAAATATGTGTTCTTCTTTGCTTCTATGTGTTTATTGCATTTCCTGGATTAATCTGATTGGTGTTGTTGTTTCCTTCTTATTCTGATTTGATTTGAAAAAGATTTCGTTTTGAAAATTTTCCCAAAAATCGTTTTTGTAGAGGAATCGTATTTTGGTAATCTCACATGTTTTGTTCGTATTGAAAAGTGAGAACAAAACTATTTTCTCTTTATTTAAAAAAAATAATATTTTCTGAAAATATCTCACAAAATATCTCGTGAAAATATCTCACGAAAATATCTCGCTAGATATTTTAAAAAAAAATTAGGAAAGAAAGAGGATATTTCGGAACTTATAAAAAAAAGAGAAAAGAGGGTGAATTCTTGATTTCCCGAGAATTTACAAAATTTCTTTCGTTTTAGCGTCGTTCACGCTTTGATGGATCGTTTCTTTGTTTGTTTGCATTTTACGAGTTTGAATTTGCTAAATTGAACTTGTTTCCAAACTAATAGAGTTAGAGTTTCAAAACACTTCGAGTTAGTTTCCTTTGTGCTTAACATTGGATATTGTAAACTACGGATTGTTGAGGATGAGAACTCTACAATTGTGTGGAAGACTTGGACGGTTTGGTTTGTCATAGGGCTTCGAGCGCTACGGCAATCAAATTCGAGTGTAAACACGTGAGGTAACGAGTGAAAGTTCCAATTTGTTAATTGTTAATTGTTTGTTTGTGTTAGTTGTTGTTGAGTATGTCTGATAGAAACAGCTCAGAGGAAAGGCCCGATATAGCTTTTATGATGAGGGCGCTACAACAATCCATGGAACGGATGAATGCCGTCATGGTTAACATGAATGAACGAATGGAACGATAAGAAGCAACTATCGCCAACTTGCGACAAGAGGCGCAAAACGATCCTAATGTAGGAAGGCCTAATAGGATGGCCCATATTGAGGAGGAGTTGGAGGAGGATAGTTTAGGAGAATATTATTATGAGGGTAAAGGGAGGATACCCTTGGGAGGAAGATATGGGCCTATAGGTGGCCATAGGAGGGGAGGAGTGAGGAGACCCCCATACCAACCTTATGATGGGGTTGATCGGAGCTTAGGAAATATTAAAATGAAAATGCCAGCATTCCAAGGAAAGAATGACCCAGAATTATATTTAGAGTGGGAGAAGAAGGTGGAACATACATTTGAATGCCACAACTACTCCGATGAGAAAAAGGTTAAATTGGCGGTGATTGAGTTTACTGACTATGCTTTGAATTGGTGGGATTAGTTGGTAGTTAGTAGGAGGAGGAATGGGGAAAGGCCGATAAGTAGTTGGGAGGATATGAAAGTAATCATGCAGAAGAGGTTTATTCCGAGCCACTACTACCGAGAGCTTTATCAGAAATTACAACGACTCAATCAAGGATTTCGATCGGTTGATGAGTATTACAAGGAAATGGAGGTAGCCATGGTTAGGGCTAACATTGAGGAGGATAGAGAAGCCACTATGGCTCAGTTTTTGAGTGGGCTAAATCCGAAAATTGCCAATGTTGTGGAGCTTCATCATTATGTGGAGTTAAAAGACATGGTCCACATGGCAATTAAAGTGGAAGGGCAATTCAAGAGAAGAAGCAACCGGATGCAACCACAAAGGCCAATTGCTCCAACACCTTGGATACAAGATTTTAAGAAAGAAGAGAGAACTAGCTCCAAGCCCAGCTTTGAAGTCAACAAGGGTAAAGAGATGGAGGCTAGTAAAGATAAAGGAAAAGGTAAAGTTGAAACCTTTCCCCGAAATCGAGATGTTAGTTGATTTCGCTGTCTTGGAAAGGGTCATTATGCATCCCAATGTCCGAACAAGAGAGCAATGATCATGCAAGCCAATGGGGAGGTGGCGACTAATGAAGAGAGTGATGGTGAGGAGATGCCACCATTGGAAGAAGCAAGTGAGGAAGAAATAGTTCCTGTTAAGGGAGACTTGCTTATGGTAAGGCGAGCGCCTAAGGATCACTTAAAGGAATGTGACATGGATTCACAAAGAGGAAACATTTTCCATATAAGATGTCACGTGAATGGCAAAGTCTGTAGCCTAATCATTGATGGGGGTTGTTGTACCAATATTGCTAGTACTACCCTAATTGAGAAGTTAGGGTTACCCACAATCGAACATCCCACACCTTATAAACTACAATGGTTGAATGATCAAGGTGAGGTGAAGGTAGAACATCAAGTCTTGGTATCCTTTGTTATGGGAAATTATCAAGATGTTGTATTATGTGATGTGGTACCGATGCAGGTTGGGCATATGATATTGGGCAGGCCTTGGCAATATGATCGACGGGTGACTTATGACGGTTATAAAAATAAGTACTCGTTCGAGAAGGATGGAAGTAAAATAACCCTTGTCTCCCTTACCCCGAAAGAAGTACTTGAAGATCATTTGAGAATCAAGAACAAGGGAGAACAAGAAAAGGGAAAGGGGAAAGAAAAAGGTGAAGTGCCCAAGGAGAATAATGGGCATACCAAAAAAAAGGAAGAAAAGAAAAAAACGAAGGAATGTTTATTTTCTAACTTTTCTTTCTTGCAGGATCCTTATGATGAGGAGCACAATAAGGATGGACTACAAAACTTACCCCATGATGAAGGTCCGAGTTCGAGGTCGAATTCTCTTGAAGAGGGAGGGAATGATACAAAATAGATCGCGCCACCAATAAGGCCCGACAAGTATCATAGACTAGGCCGAGAAAGGGGTGAAATATTGGCATAGAAAGGCACACCACAACACGACCAAGGGTACCAACATGTGAGACATAGGAGTGCCAAGCTAATTGTGGAGTTTCTGAATTTTGAGCTGCGCCACGGCATGATATTCCCCCGCCGCGGCTAGCAACTTTCTGTTTTGGTGAACATTTTGGCCAGAGGTGCACGCCGCGGCACAAGTGTTTCTATTTTGAACCAGAGGGTTGGGCATACGCGAGCGCAGACTGGGCAAAGGCGTGCGCAAGTGTAGGCAGATGTGCATGCAGAGTTGGAAGGACGTGCACACCGTGGCATGGCTTTGGGGTGCCGCGGCACAAGCCTCTTGGGTTGGATGCCATGGTTCCTCGCCTCGGCATGAAATTTACTCCGCCGCGGCTCGTTTAATTTAATTGTTGTAACCCGAGCCTCCTCGCCGCGGCATGAATATTTGCACGCCGCGGCACAAGTGTAAATGATGTAATTTGGACCATTGGATCAAATCCAATGGCTGAAATGCTTTCTTTTTCCTTAGGTTTTTGTTTGTGCTCTATATAAGAACAAGGGTAGCAGCCCAAATGTAACTTTGTTCATTTTATAAAATTATTTGTTTCTTCAAACAAATTTGAGAGCCAAGAGCTCTTTGCTTAATTGCAAACCAAGAACTTATCAAAGGACTTGCATCCCTTTGTGGCGTTCCCACTCTTCTCCGTGCGTGGTGCGTAATATTCATGTGTAGAGGTGAGTTCCTTACTACCAAAAATCTGGTTTTTGTGCTTAGAGATCCCTACTAATTTGTTGTTGGGTCTTGAACCGTCTTCTTGTGGTTCTCTAGCCTCATAGCTAGTTGGGTCGTAGGAATCGTGTTGCGGGGTTCGCATCACCTCTACCCAATTTAGTAAAAAATGACCGTAGGCAAATAAATAAATGAACACGCAATGAATTGAGTCAGACTAAGTATATCCACGCAGTCCAACAAATACATGACACATTCTAGATAGACCATGGGCAACCAGTACAAGGTCAGACGTACCAAGCCTATGCTTAGACCATCCCGAGCCGAGAATCCCAAGTCACAAGCTAGTCATGCCAGACTTTATCCCTTATACAACTGTCTTACCCTGAGAGCTTGACCAAATTCCGAAAAAGTATTCATTCTCATGTACTAGTACAATAGATCGCAATCCTCAAAAGTGGGATAAACTCAAAGAGTGCCCATGATCTAGAGACAAAGAATGGGCCTCACCAAAAGGTCACCACTAACTAAAAAGAGTAAAGAACATAAGTTCAACATAAGCACGGAACTACAAGTATAGATGCAAAAAGTATATACATAATGAAGTGGCATACATATATCTAAAAATTTCATACAACTTCTAAAAGTATGCAACAAGAAAGTAAAACCACCAAGTACAAAAACTTTGATGGGAACTACATCAAAAGATAGTCTACTAATCTAAATACAACCTAAGGAGCATCGTCTTCTTCCTTTGCATCATCACTAGTTGCCTCAGAGTCGTCACTACTAGACTCACCAGAATCCTCCTCATCCCAATTGGAGGTGACAGAACCATGAAGAGAAGCTAGTCTCTCGCCATTTAGAAAGATAGATGCAAAAAGAGTGATCTCTAGATAAACCCGTTTGAACATGCTAATGCACAAATACTTGATGGTCAAATTTTGTATTTTATAAAAAGCTTGCAAGTGCACGAATCACTTGTAATAAGTGATAAGTATACTCCCAATATCGTCTCTCAAGGAATTGCGGTGGTTTTAAAACGTTATTTATTTTCTTATTCAGTCCAACAAACAATTCTAAACACTCTAACAATTGTCGGTTGCAGAAAATATTGTAAATTCCTAAAACTAAAATAAAGTGCAAATAAAAGAAATCACAACCAAGGTGGGGATGATGGATGTAATTGGGAATCTTAGCTCGCTATCCATTCATAGAAAGAATAAATTAAACAATTCAATTAAAAATTGGATTTAATAATTTTTCTGCTAAACCTAGAAAATCCCAAATCAATGGCAATTTTCACTACAATCAATTAATTAACGTCTTTGATCCGGACCGTTAACTAATCAATTGGATTAGCTCAAGGAAATATTTTAATCATCTAATCTAACACAAATCAATGCAATCAAATTAGAAACTTATTCATAATGCACAATTAAGCAAAGATGGTGTTTTTATTGCCTAAGCTCTAACATATTCTTTCTAATCACGAATTAAGATTTGGCCCATCATTAATTCATAATCAGAAATATTAATAACATGAACAAAAAATAAATCCAAAACTCAAATATTATTAAATTACAAAATTGTTCTTCCAATTATTGGAAGCAATACTAATATCCCCAAATACATAAATTAGCCAACCATAACTAAATTAGTGTCAATCAATTCAGTCATGGGAGGCAAACCACAAAATCAAAGAAAAGAAAAAGATATACAATAAAAGTACCTCAATAAATCCTCTAGCTCCAATTCCTTGAACTTGGTTGATCCCCTTTCTCAATTCCTTGGAGTAGCTTCAACAATGGAGGGTCTTCTCTTAATTTTGGGTTGATTTTGGGTGGAGAACCCTTATTGCAACAGCAGCTAAGGTGGGGAAGAAAATGGTTGTGAAAACTTCTGTTTGGGAGAGGTATAATGTAGTATTTATAGGAGGAGTGAAGTGGCACACGTATTTTAGGATTTTTGGGCAATTTTGGCACACTCGCCTCGGCGCACATTTTTACCCGCCTCGGCGCGCATTGAATGTTGGCTCCAAAATAGAAAACAGAGATCTCCCCGCCTAGGCGCGCATTTTCTCTTTTCTAGGCACTCGTTGATTTTGCCTTGTATGTAACCTTTACATAGTTTTTGACTCCCAATGTAAGCCTTACATTCTCTAGCTTTTGCTACTCTATTTTCTCTCTTTTTGTGTCATTTCAATTCAATATTTTTCTAAGAGTCCAAAAACCTACAAAACACATAAATACCTTCCAAAATACGAAAATAATACAATAAAACATAACAAAACATAGGTCAAAATTGTGTTCATCACATGCGCCTCGCAATCTAGAAACCATAGTCCCACACATCCAATGTGTCCCACATATAGCTGGTAAAGTCTTGATACTCTACAACTTCTATCACCCAAGCTGCCCCTACGTTAGTAGCTTCGTCTCTTTAGCCAAAGTGGTCCGTTCTCTAACTAGGGTAGCCTTCTATGCCGCCAAAGCAACAACATGTACTTGAGAGGTTGCATTAGTTATGCTCATTTCCCTCTCTAGTTTATGCTCTATCTCAACACTAGAAACCTCTATAGCATCCCGGGTCATGACAGCCTAACGTCGCTCCTTACCAACGGCTATCAAATGATCCTCCAAGCTAGTATGAACTCTTATAGTCTAGTCCAGATCTGCTATGAGCTTCTGGGCCCCAATGACTATGCTATATACATGACAACCTCTAGCCATCATGGACTCTGTAAAGTCTAGAATCATGTACGGCCTAGGCGAAGCCATGAACTTAATATCTAAGTTAATGAGTTGTGCTCCCATAGCCCTTGAAATCAGCACTGGTAGAATATTAATAGGCATAGGAGAAGACTCTACCCTCCTAGGAGGCTACTCAACAATAGTTACTCTAGAAATAGTGGCTCTCTTCAAGCTCCCCAAACTATGAACAACCTTGGTTCGTATGAGAGCCTCATCTAACCTTATAGTAGTAAAGCTCTAACTCTTCTTCCTAGCTAGAAGTTTGGAAATCATGCCTACATGAAAAGAAATAATCAACCAAAGTACTCCAAGAGTAATTAAATGAAAATACAAAGGCGCAAACATAGTGTTAAGGTTTGGGGTTGCCGCTCTCTAGCTTAGCTATCGTAAGGTCCAAGCTCCAATAAGCAATTAATTTGAGTATAATGAGCCAATCATTGTGATGCTTTGCCATAGGTTTCTTGAAGAGTGAAAAAATGAAACTTCATTGCCCTTCAGAAATGTTGCCATGCAGCCAATGAACTTCAAGAAAAAGGAAACATGTTAGAAAAAAAATAAAGCATACTACAATGAGGCTATGTATCAGAATACCCTACTGTTCCTCACATACTTAGTTAGAGTGAGAGGAACTCCTACGAGATCCGTATCAAAGCACCCTTCTACCTTAAAAAGGGAAACCTTCCATCCCTTATTTTTCTCTAAAAAACCCTCAATTAAAACCTAATTGTTGTAAGGCTTGAGGTTGTACCAACCACAGTTACTACCCTTAAGTTGGGAGTAGTAACAAAATGTAAATTCCTTCACGGTCAACTCTTATCCATATTCCTTCCAAAGTACCCAGTAGGACAACAACATTACAAATGCTAGGAGCTTTTACACAATTGATGAAAAAGAAGTCTCAATCTAATAAAAAAATTGTTTGTTGTAAGGTGACTAACTAGAATAGGATCACTCCAATTTGTGTAATGAACTTGAAACACCATCCCGATCGACTTTGGTATCCTGAAAATTCTCCTAAGTTTATCCAAGTATCAATCTATCATCCAAGAACAAAGCTTGTCCACAGAAAAGGAAATAAAGTCTTCTTCATGGGGACCCAACTGACATATAGGAATCTCAACAAGAATAGAATCTATTTTCTCGTCACTAGAACTAATGACTTACATTGAATGAATCATGAGCAACCCATATAGGCAGAATCAGAAGAACTGCATTACTAAAGAGGTTAAGAATTGTACCCTGCTCTAGAGCCACTTAGACCATGGCTGGCTAGATGGACTAAGACTGGCCTGACCATGGTTGGAAGATCCAGCTAGCCAGACCAAGGCCAAACGAACCCTCGCTAGTCACTCCCTCGTTTATCCTACACCCAATCACCACCTCACGAGACGCATATCGGTCTGCTACACTCTACCCCATAATGGCAAAGTCTTACCCTGTTCATCCATCACTGCCTGTGTAGGAAAGTGTGGATATAAATGTTGTGGGGTGCACAATGTTTGGATAGTAGACAAATAAGATCCTACATTTTGTACAATTGACTAGAAAGATAAGTAAATGGAAAAAGTTTCAAAAAAAGTGAACTTATCAAACCTTGGAGTGAAACTTATCTTCTACACTTTCCCAAAGTGTGAGCTCTCCAAATGTGGAGTGAACAATGAGGGTGGGACTCCATATATAGAGAATGGGAAACAATCCCATCCATCCATCTCAAAACCCATTCAAGGGTTCAAGGCAAATGGGTAGCCTATAAGCTCCCGAGCCTAATATTTAAATTTATACTTTCCTTTCAAAAAGAGAAGTGTTAACTCTATGGGCCAACTTTGACTTTAGCATAACTAATGTAAGTTTGAAATAAGCGATTATTCTATGACTATTTGGGATTAAAATAAGGATTTAGGATCTAATTATGTTCATTTTATTAAATTATCACACAATTATTATTTTAGGAGTTACTAAGTATGTTTTGATGGATTTTAGTATTTCTAGTTTAAACGAAAAATGTGCACGTCACACGACACATCACGTGTGATGCAAGGCAAGCAAATCGGCACACAAGCACTCATACCCCAGCTCAAGCCTATGGGCGTCACGGCATAACCCTCTTAGATCAAATTTTCTATCTTTGAAGATCAACTCTCGTTGCAGCGTGAAATATGTTGAGCTATGGCGGTGGCCTCTTGAGTTACATTTGTTTTTCCAAATTTATATTGCGCCGTAGTGGTGGATTGTTTGAACCGCTACCAATGTAGAGTTTGTGTAATTTTTGGACTTGATTTCCAGCATCCCATTTGGACTAAAACCCTATTGTTCCTAGGTTTTATGTGTGCTTAGAAATGTATTGATAGAGTCTTAAACAGATGTAGAGAAAAAATATACATATTTATATAGTAACATTGTGTGTTAATCATAGAATTAGATCAGTTGTAATCAACCTTCAAAAAATCAAAGTCCAACAGAGATTGTAGAGAGAAAATCTGAAGAGCAATTGGAAAAATAAAATCAAGAGTTAAAAGCATAGAAGATTGGGTAATATTCATCAAGAGATTGAGTGCATTATTTCTCTCCTCTTTCTTCTAGGAATTTTAATGTCTTCTTTAGTAAGTCTGGATTTAATGAACATCATGTCTAGCTAATTCTTCTATTAATTTAGGGGTTTTACGAACCCAATTTTCTAACATGTGTTGATCTAATTTATTCCCCCTTGTGATTGTAATTTACAATTATATTATTTGATCTGATCTTATTTATTAATTAATTTCTTAATCATCAATTAATCTATAGAGACATATAGGTAGATTTGAGAGAAATATTTATATGTTTATCTTGATCAAATAGCATACGTAGTTTCTAGGCTAAGAGGTACGATTCGTATATATATGATCCATAATTGATGTGCTTCATGAGTAGTGATTTAATCTAATTGGCATGAGAGTATGATTAGGTTAGGTTATTATATTGTGTGTAGTTTAATTGAGAGAAGAATGCACGCATAGTTTAGCGTCAATTGATCATATAATTTTTGTTAATTATTTGGGGAGGATTAATGACTACCTAGATTATATCTTTCGTATATAATTCTTCGCTGCATTTAGTTTAGTTCTTTAATTTTAGCTTTTATCTCTTGTTGTCCAAATAGCAGTGTTAATATTTGAATTGGTACTTTGTTATTAATTATACTTTTTCCTATGGGTTTGACACTTATTCTTTAAATACTTATCACTTGTACACGTCTTGTATACTTTTTGTTTAGTTTGGTCATTAACTCCTCAACTGGGATTTCGATTGAGAAATAAAAAAAAAATTACCATTGATAGGAAGCCGTTGTACACGTCTTGAACATTCTTTATGGATAAAAATCCCTCTACTGGAGAGGTTGTTGCAATTTCTCACAAGTATACGGTAATTACAAAAGTAGTAAAGTGTGCGTAAGCACGAGTCAAACCTCAAAGACTAGAGATAATTTTGTATATTAAGACTAGCTATCGAGTTTTTATGCTTTCTTGCTCTATTTGAACGATTGAGTTTTTGAATGTAGAATTTAAATGTCAAATTGAACTAAATGATATTAAACAAAAAAAGTTTTTAACACAATTAAGGGAAATCTAGAGATTCAACTTCTCCCATTCTACTCCCATGAATTTCCATGTCTCATTAATATAGTAACTAAAATGTATGGATTATTAATCAAACTCTACTCAAATAATTATCACCCATATGTCTATGGTCATGTTAATCCTAATCCATATAAACCTAGTCCACATATCTACGGCCATCTAAGCATACATGGGTCAATAAGCACCTAGAGTTTAAAAGTGATAACATACAAAATAATGAAAATTTCTTGCTCATTACACATATGCCAATTTAATGCATGTTCGCAATTTTATACCAATATTTTAATTGCACACAAAATTAACAAATAACCCAATTAAATAGTCAATTTAATTAAGAGCATTAATCACATTAAATTAGATAATCCAAACACTTTAATAATATTAAATAAACATTAGAAAATATGATAAAATGCATAATTTCTATGACATAATCTTTCAAACCCATATCATCTCCATCATGGTCATTCAAAATAATGTTATCACTACACTCATGCACATAATCATCATCATGAAAATCAATGGTCTCAATGACCTCATGCATACTATCATCATCAAAATTATCAATATCAACATCAAGAATATGCATAGCATCACAAGTACTATCACCTTTCTTTTTATCCACAATACTTGTTCTAATGATAACAAACTCTAAGGGATTAATAGGATAGTTATAGCTAAATATATCATGCACACATTTCTCAAGAGAATTTATCCTAAAACAATCATCCATATTATTTGGAAATTTTATGGATTTAAAAACATTAAATATTACCTCTTCATTTTGCACCCTCATGGTGAGCTCTCCTTTGTGCACATCAATCAAAGCTCTTCCAATGGCAAGGAATGGCCACCCAAGAATGATGGGGATATCCTGATCTTCGTCCATGTCTAGTATGATAAAATCCACCGAAAAAATAAAGTTTTCAACCTTAACAAGCACATCTTTTACAAAACCCCTTGGTCTTTTAATTGACCTATCCTCCATTTGGAGTGTGACCGAAGTTGGTCTTGGCTCGCCCAACCCAAGCTTCTTGAAAACTGAAAATGGCATCAAATTAATTTTAACTTCAAGATCACAAAAAGCCTTCCCAAATTCGAGCTTCCCAATTGTACAAGGTATGTTGAAACTCCTAGGATCCTTTTGCTTTTCAATCATTTTACTATCTAAAATCACACTACACTCCTCCGTGAGTGTCATTGTCTCATAATCTTCCAAATGCCAATTTTTGGTTAGGATGTCTTTCATAAACTTCACATAGGATGGCATTTTCTCAAGAGCATTGGCAAGTGGAATGTTGATAAGCAATTCTTGAAGACTCCAAGAAATTTTTGAGAATTTCTTATCCATTTTGTTCTTTTGAAATCTTTGGAGATAAGGTGGTGGTGGTGCGTATGCAAGACTCAACTTAAGTGCATAAGATTCTTCTTGTTCTTTTTCATTCTTTCCTTTATCCACTCTCTCTTCCATTCCATCCTTATCTCCTCCTAACTTCTTAGGACTCCTAAGAGTGATAGCTTTACAATGTTATTTCCCATCTCTCCTAGGATTTGGTAAAGTATCATTAGGGAGAGAACCTTGTGGTCAGTTATAAAGCATTTGGGCCATTTGTCCTATTTGCATTTCCAAATTTTGGATTGAAGTGTAGATTCTAACTTATCAACTTTAGCTTCCAATTTATTACCCATGGTGTTAAATCGAGAATCTATACGAGTTTCCATACCTTTCATCATACTCATCCTGGCATCTTGTTATCTAAGCTTGGTTTCTTGTCTTGAGGAGGTTGTTCAAAACAGGGTGGTTTAAATGGTAGTCAATTTTGAAACCCATTTCCTTGATTGTGGTTGGTGCTTCATGAGAAATTTGGGTGATTCTTCCACCCTAGATTGTAAGTGTTGGAATAAGGATTTCCTTGGTGGTTGTAATTCCTCACAAAGTTCACCGATTTTGAATTTTGCACACAAGCATCACTTCCATGGTTTCCACTACATATTTTACACACTAAGAATGAGCTTTGCACCATATTAACCCCCACGATTCCCATATCCAACTTCTTAGACAATCCCAATAGAATTGCATTAGTTTAGGCTGCAATGCCGTGGAGGCATCTATGTCCACTGTACCACTTTGTTTCTTTAGAATTAACCTATCAAATGGTCATTGGCAATTGTTAGAAGTTATTTCTTCCAAAAGGGAAAATGCTTCATCTTCAGTTTTGCTCATAATTGCTCCACCCGCTGCGGCATCAATAATAGTGTGAGGTTTCCCAATCAAACCATTATAAAAAGTTTGAACTTGAAGCCATTTTGGTAACCCTTGATGTGAACACCTTTTCATAAGTTCCTTGAATCTTTCCTATGTTTCATAAAATGACTACCCTTCAAATTATTGGAATGAAGTGATGTCATTCCTTAACTTTACGGTCTTGGTGGGAGGAAAATACTTGGCAAGAAACTTTTGGGCTAAGTCATCTCATGTTGTGATGGATCCCGATAGTAAAGATTGAAGCCAACCCTTAGCTTTATCCCAAATTGAAATGGAAATAACCGCAATCTAATAGCATCATCAGACAACCCATTTTGCTTGAATGTATCACAAAATTCTAAAAAAGATGCTAAATGGGTGTTTGAATCATCATTAGCTAAACCTCCAAATTGGTTCTCTTGAACCATTTGCATGACTACCGGCTTCAATTCAAAATTGTTAGTAGGGACATTTGGCCTCCGAATAGATATATGAATACCATCCACCATTGGTGTGGCATACTCCCAAAGAGCCTTAGGTTCTTCAACCCCTTGTTGAGCCAGTGGTAGTTCATTTGGTTGTTGATCCATGATATGATTATTTAGTTGAAGTCCTTCTCTAATCAACTTACGAAATGTCTTTTCAATTTTTGGGTCGAAAGGGATGGTCTCCAAATTTGAGCCCTACACATGCAAACTTTATAAAAACAAAACAAACTACAAGAAAATATTAGTAACAACAAAAATTCAAATTAGAGAAGTATAGTTGTAACTCAATATTACTCCTAATATACGTTCAAGTCCTTAGCAATGGACCCAAAAACTTGTTGCAATTTTTCTCAAGTATAGTAAGTGCAAAAGTAGTTAAATGTGCGTAAACACAAGTCGAACCTCGAAGACTTGAGATAATTTTATATATTAAGACTAGCTATCGAGTTTTTATGCTTTCTTGCTCTATTTGAACATTCGAGTTTTTGAATGTATAATTTAAATGCCAAATTGAACTAAATGAAATTAAACAAAAGAAGTTTTTAACAAAATTAAGAGAATTTAGGAATTCAACTTCTCCCATTCTACTCTCATGAGTTTTCAGGTCTCATTAATAGTAACTAAAATGTATGAATTATTAATCAAACTCTACTCAAATAATTATCACTCACATGTCTATGGTCATGCTAATCCTAATCCATATAAATCTAGTCTACATGTCTATGGCCATCTAAGCATACATGGGTCATTAAGCACCTAGAGTTTAAAAGTGATTACATACAAAATAATGAAAATTTCTTCCACGTTATACATATGCCAATTTAAAGCATTTTCACAATTTCATATCAATTTTTCAATTGCTCATAAAATTAACAAACCACCTAATTAAATGGTCAATTTAATTAAGAGCATTAAGTACATTAAATTAGATAATCCAAACACTTTAATAATATTAAATAAACATTAAAAAATCATGTTTATAGAATAGGTTCCATTAAAAATTCTTAGAACAAAATCTCTACTCCATAATACCCATTTTAAAACAAGAGAAAAATTATAAGAAACATAAAGATTACACCTGAAGGAGTTAAATAGTGAAATTTTTGTAAGTTGTCTTCTTTTGCTCCAAAAACCTCAAACCCTTGCCTCTTGCCAAAAATGGTGAAAAATTGCTTAAAAACTATTTTCCTCGAGTCCAATTTTGTTTTGAGACTAAAACCCTTGAAAAATGGCTTAAGGGAAATCTGGACCGTTCGATCAGCTTTTGATCAATTGTTAGATGAAAACCATTTAAAAAATAGCGCTGCCCAATAAGAGATGTCATGTGGCACTGAAGAACAAGCAAAACAAACAGGAGCTGACACGTGGAATGGAGAAAGAGAGGAGGCGATGCTCGAGCAACACGTGGCAGGCATTGGAAGGCTGCATGGACCGGACTCGCTGAGTTGCTGCCACAAAGCAACGGGCGATTCGCTGGTTTGGCTGATGTGGCATGACACATGGCATAGGCAAAAAATTCAACAATTTTTTGGAAACAACACCATGCTGACAAGTGGCATGAGGACTTGTAAGTTTTGACACTCGATGCAATATGATTGGGTTTCTCTACTTGCGTGGCACCAGCTGGTTTTCACGTGTGTCTGGTATTTCTTAACTCATCCCAAATACTCCTATGTGCCATGCACTTGCATAAAATAATTCATAAAAGATTCCTAAAAATTTTAGAAAATTTTTAAAAATTATATTTTCATCCCTTTTTACCATTTGACCAAAAATTTGTCTTATTTTAATATTTTAACCCCAATAGTATTATTTATTCAATTAGACAAGTTAATAATAAGTATGAAAATTATATAATAACTCTATTTTTAAAGTTATCAGAGATAAAAAATGACAAAAGCCGACTTAGCACCACTAGTGTAGCTTGGATGGTCATGAACCTCGAAAGCAAATTATCATAGACAGGACCCCCCTAACCCATGCGTCAAGGTCCAGGAGGCCGAGGAGGCTGATATTGGGTGTAAAGTAACCTATGCCAAATGGTTCAATATGAGAGGTACTAGTCACATATATGGCTCATAGACCAGCTCAGTAGGGACTAAGTTAGCAAATGGGCATAATCAATTGGATAATTATTTGAAATAATGACCAACTAATAATCATCTCCAAATTATCCAACAAAGAAATAATTATGGAGAAGATTACTCAAACAATAAGATAAGTCTATCACAACGAGTAAGAGATATTAGAAGGTAGATAATTCGTATATATTCACTTTACTTCACAAACATAACATTTGATCTCAAATCACCCAATATCTGACAAACACCACAGAGAGACCATCTCCCTAAAATCTCTCTTTACCTCTCTAAGATCACAATGAAAGACACTAGTATTCTCCTCTTTCGCCAACAACCTTGACTTACTTAAGCATCGTAGGGCTAAAGGCTATCACATCTTGTGGTGGTCCGAAGTTCTAATGGTATGTTCTTTATTCTCAAGTCCATAGGTAGGAGGGGTGCATCCAATCATTGATGTTGACAAAAATTGGCATCAATAGCATTAAAATAAGAGATAGAGAGAGTAAATGGGGAAGAGGATGAAAGAGAAGAGCAATTGAATGGGCAAGTAGAGAGAGAGAAAAGAATAATAATAAATTTTAAATGACTAAATTATCCTTCATTTTTTGTTATGTAACATGCATGTGACTAGTGTTTGGCCAAAAAGGTACTAAATTGAAAACTTGGGTATTTTAAATGTACTAAATAAATACTTGGGAAAGAATGGATACCAAAAGATAAATATGGTTATCATTAAGGTACTAGCCCCATTTGTATCACTTGAAGAGAATCAAACTCCATCATCTCTCTTCCAAACCCAATATCAAGATTGAAACGAAGACCATACCAAATTATTCAAAGCTCTACTTCACATAGTGACATTAAGAACTTTTGTCGCAATAACTTCTGTAACCTCAACCAAATGATTTCAAATGACACACCCAAGCCCGATAAACCAAGCCTGCACTTCTATTGCAGCATCTACACTGAACTTCATACAATTTGTAGGTGGAGCCAACCAATGTTGCGGACACAGTTTCACCTTCCCTTATAGGCTACAAATAGGACTGCTGGAAAGATGCCACTTACTGCACAACCCAACCATGCGTAAATTTTGTAGACCACCATAACAACATTACACTTAACTTGTTAACATTTAAGATTTTAACTTAATACATATTTTTGATCAATAATGTCTACAATTTTTAAAAAATATATATATATAACTAGAAATACAAAAGCCATTAACTAGCAAATGGTAGATACTTCATACTTCCAATGGTAAATACTTTTGAACCTAATATTATGAAAATATTTCACATCATTGGGTCATTTTTGGTATAGAATATTGTTTATGTTATCAATACCCTGTAGATACATGAATAAAACTTATTTTTGTGCAATAAGAGCCCACTTTTTTCGGTTACTTGTGTTGCATAATAGTATTAGTAATAGTAACTAAGAGTTCCATATGTCGGAATAATTGCACATTGGTGAATTGAACTTCCGACCCAAATAGCTAACTGGGACTTAGAAGGGGGTGGATACGCCAACCCATGGAATTTTTTCGTGAACTCTATTTCAACTCGACCAAGTAGGCTGCAAGACATGAATAAAGCAAATAACATAGCAGAATAAGTAATAACAACGTGCTTACATTAACACACCAAATAAACAACAAGTAGATAAGAAAGAACAATTTGTAGTAAGCACACTAGTGACGGTGTGCCTCACAGGCTCTTGTCTAGGCTAGAAACATCTAATAAAAAAACAATAAGCATACAACATGTAAATCAAGTAAACATAAAGTGAAATCAATAACAAATTTTCAATCACTTCAAAACCTCATATGTGGGAACATATTTGGTAAATGATAATTTTACTCTCAGAACATGTGATCATACATAACACAGCATGTAAATGATCCAAGTAACCAAGGATTGCTTAAGGCAACCACTCAGCAGCAAATTCACTAAAGAAAGTAAACAGTTAATACAACTCGATAAGGTAAAATGCCTATACCTGTATTAGTTGGGACCGCCTGTCCTAATGCCTATGCTACTCTTGCTTGATGTCTACATAGCTATAATGATCCAAGTAAATCCAAGCTTGTCCTCGAAGCTCCATTACCACGTGATGTGATCGACTACTGAAGGCTCATCCATCCAAAGACTATCATGCAAATAAGTTGCTACCTTGCAACATCCAGCCGACATATGACACACCAACACATAGGCTCCTCACCTATGCATAACGTTGCAAACTTGCAACCCTAGCCGACACACGCAAACTACCATCACATGGTAACTCAAGATAATACTTAAGATATGTGGCTCTTCCTAGCCAGATCTATACCTCGTAATAATAATACAAAATACACTTAATGTATTGTTATTGAGGCAACTCAGCTCTCATAAGGTATGTGGCTCTTCCTAGTTAGATCTACACCTCGTAATAACAATACAGAAATGCACTTAATATATTGTTATTATTGCAACTCAGCTCTCATCAAATCATCACTCAATCTCACATTTTTGTACTAATCCCAGTATTTAAAATATGAGAGAGACTCCTCTATGATGTCTACATCCTAAGATGATATTATTTTTCACCCAACACTCAGAAGGAAAACTGGACCAAAACGGACCAAAAACGAACCGAGGAAGCCCGAAAACAAGTGGAAAAGCTCCCCCACTTCTTGGCCAAACAAAATAAGAGAGAATGATGTTATTTAAAGAGGAAATGGCACCCTCGCTAACCCCTCAGCGACCACCTCCGCAATCCCTAGGGCGAGAGCAACTCAGCGAGCTACCGAACTGGACAAGAACTATATGGTCGATGTCGAACCAACCTAAAAAATGAAAACTACTAAAACTGACCAATTCACCATAGAAACGGTCTAGTTCTCCTAGTTTTAGATTGATTCCAAAACCCCCCACACAGCAAGACAACTTTCTATCCAAATATATCCTCAAGATATGCAAGTATGTGCATTTTGTGATTGAACGAAAAAGGTATCCTAAGTGAGTGTGTGAAGCTGAGCCAACAATAAATAATCTTACAATGAGATTGACAAATACACCAAGTAAAATATAGACAACATATTTTGCACTTGGGAATGCCAACACAAAAAATACAAGACTTACAAACTTACAGTATCACAAGAAAAGGAGTCGATATCTTACCATATTATTATTTTGGTACTCATTCTCACCCGTATTATTAAATAAAGCCAATTTAGTACTCAAGCTCACCTATTGGTACCATTTTGTCAAAAAAATTATGGTAACTCAAAATTTTAATCAAATACGTAGGGGTAGTTTTGGCATTTAAGATTATTTCCTTAAAAAAAGAGTGATAGTTTTAATTTAAATTTTTTAAATAATAATTACTCACTCACATGAAACATATATCATTACACTATATGTCATTTGATATTTTTAATATTTTTTTTAAAACAACTATACTACTCACACGTCCATGAGATAACTTTTTAATTATTAACAATATATTTTCTTTAAAAAAATTGGGTGAGAAAATATTTAGTTCTTAACAATAAAAATAGATCAATGATTACAATTACAAGGTAGCATTGCTTTGAAAAATATGCTTATGTATCTATTTCAAGGAGTATAGTTCCTTTCACTAAAATATCTATTCTTATTAACACGAAAAAATTATTTGACTTATTTTGTAAAATTATGCAGAGTTTTAAAAACTTATTCTTCTTTCAGTATTTTTTTATGTCAATAATTAAAAAAATTTACCTAGTTTTTTTAAGCAATAATCTTAAGTAACTATTACTTTTGGACAAAAAGGAATTCAATAAGTAAATTTGAGTAGGAAAAGTCTATGTATTATAAGTTTAAGATGAGTCTCAAATGATATGACAAAATATTATTAATAAGTATAATTTGATCTATATAATTATATGTAATAAAAAGTTATCACGTCAGTTGTGATTATGATATATTTATAATATATAGTAGTGTTAATTTGAGTATTAAATTGTCATTTTTTAACAATATAAGTAAGCATGTGTATCAAAATAGTAATATGGGTACGACTGGAGTACCTAAAAAAAGAACAAGTGAATATTTGGGTCATTTTATTTTATAAATTGAATACATTATTCACTTTATTTGAAATTTGTATACATTTGTTATAGTAATCTTTAAAATGTGGTACACTTAAGTCATTTTTAACTACTTTAGTCACATAAATAAGATATTTAAAGTGTACCAAAATATGGCTAAAATGTATCACTTATTAAAAATAAGGTGATAAATATGTACTAATTTCAGGTAAGAATATTAAATTAGCTAATATACAAAAGATAAGAAAACAATGAAATATTTTGTCCTATTAAAAAAGAGCACTATTATATATTGAAAATATATCACAATCATAATTAACATGATAGTTTTTTATTACATATTGTTATATAAATTTAACTATATTTATTAATAATATTGTAGCACCTTATTTATGATACATCTTTGAAATATTTAGACTTTTTAAAAATAAAATAAAAATAAATAAATATCAAAATTTTATTGTATTAAGAAAAACGGGTGTTTATTTATTTTATATTTTTTAATAAATTTTAAAATTTATATGATTAAGTTTGAATTTAAGATATATATTTTTATATTGAAGTGTCATGTGCTTTTAGGCTTTAAATTTTGGTGACGACTTTCAACCAATCAATACTTCCCAGTACATAACCCAAAAATCAAAAAGAGTACTGCCCGGTGCATTACCAACTGTCCACAGTCAAAGGTGAAATTCCACCCCCACCCCCACCCCCACCCCCACAATATAAACCTCATCCTCGTCTGCCACAAGACGTACTCAGAAACAGAGAACCAGTGGAAATCTAAAGGCGGCGAATCGTTTACATGGCGCAAAATAGCAATCCTACCATGATCGATCCCAGAAGTGGTTTCTGCAAATCCAATTCAATCTTCTACAGCAAACGAAGGCCCGTACCGCTTCCACAATCCGATTCAGTAGACATCACCACTTTCATATCCTCTCGAGCTCACCGTGGCAAAGTCGCTTTCGTCGATGCCTCTACAGGAGATCATTTCACCTTCCCTCAGCTATGGCGAGCAGTTGATTCTGTAGCCTCTTGTCTCTCCGACATGGGAATTCGAAAAGGCTCTGTTATTCTCCTCTTATCTCCAAATTCAATCTTCTTCCCAGTTGTTTGTTTAGCCACAATGTCCCTTGGAGCTATTATCACCACCACTAATCCTCTCAACACCACTCGCGAAATTTCAAAACAAATAGCCGATTCCAACCCAGTTATCGCCTTCACTACTCGCCAACTCGTTCCCAAAATCGCCGAGTCTGGTCTCCCCATCGTGCTCATGGATGACGATAAAAGAAAACAAGATGCTAAAGTTAAACTAGTGTCTTCCTTAGCCGAAATGATGAGAAAAGAGCCGGGTCAAAGTCGAGTTAAAGACCGAGTTACTCAGGACGATACGGCCACTTTACTTTACTCGTCTGGTACAACCGGTGCGAGTAAAGGAGTTGTATCATCGCACAAAAATCTCATGGCTATGGTTCAAACCGTTTTAGGCCGGTTTGATTCAGAGGAGCAACAAATTTATATCTGTACTGTTCCCATGTTTCATGTCTACGGCTTAGCCTGTTTTGCGATGGGTCTTTTGGCTTCAGGATCGACGATCGTGGTTCTCTCGAAATTTGAGATTCACGAAATGTTTTCTGCGATTGAGAAGTATAGGGCAACGTATCTTCCAATCGTGCCGCCGATAATAGTCGGGATGTTGAACGGGGCTGATCAGATAAAGGCGAAGTATGATTTGAGTTCGTTACACTCGGTTTTGTCTGGTGGAGCTCCGTTGAGCAAAGAGTTGACGGAGGGGTTTGTCGAGAAGTATCCAACTGTCAGGATTCTTCAAGGGTACGGTTTGACAGAATCAACTGGTGTAGGTGCGTCAACTGATTCGCTCGAGGAGAGTCGGAGGTATGGAACCGCGGGATTGTTGTCGCCGAGCATGGAGGCTAAGATTGTTGACCCAGAAACTGGTGAGGCTTTGCCCATGAATCGAACTGGTGAACTTTGGCTGAAGGGTCCCACCGTTATGAAAGGTATTTTTTTTATTACTCGTTGATCTTTTTATATATTAATTTATTTTCACATATTTTTTGGTTTTTCTGTTTTTTTTTTTTTTTGCCACTTAAGATTCTCTTATTAAAAAAAGTCTGCAATATTATACTAAGGATAACTTTATTTTATTTATTTTGGTCAGATAACTTTATTTGATAATATTAAAATACAATTCACTATGAGAATAAAATAAAACTATTTATTTACATCTTTTAACGTGTCGTGTATTTTATTTATTTATCTGGGTAAAAGGAAACATCTTTTATCTTTTTTAATAAATAAAAGGTAAAAGCGACCTGTAGAATAGTATCCACTATCTAATATAATTTTGTTACGAAGTTTATAAATTAAAAAAGCATGTGACAACATGTGAAATCACGAATCTTCTCATTCATGTTATAATCTTCTTTAATTGCTAAATCATATTATAATCTTCTTGGTAGATGATAATGTCGGCCGGAAGATGACTAAGAATAATATTTATTAACATCTATAATTATTGTATTGGATATCATTCCATAATTTTTGGAAAGTGTTATAATAGATATAAATCGTTGTTATTATTATATGGAGATGGAAGTATGCATTTTAGTTCCAAAAGTTTTAATTTAGGCATTTATAATCTCGTTATTTATAAAAATTAGGTACTATAAATATTCATTTTTAATATTTTGATGGACTAGAAGTACTTATTTTAATAAATTATAGAACTAAAACTACTTATTTTTTATAATAATATAACTAATAGTAGCTAACTCGTAAATTATGGAATTAAAATGCTTATTTTAAAAAATTACATATTTTTTAATACCTAATTTAATAATTATGATATTGATGATTATCTTTTTCATTTAAAAAATATTTTTTTTAATTAGAAGTGATCACGGCTAAGTTCTCTAGTTGGAGATGCTGACCCCAAACCTAGTCCTAACTTAAAAGAAATGATCGCCGGTGGCTTAGTAGCTCAATAGCACAACAACCCTTCCAATAACATGGAGGTTGTAAGTTCAAAACTTGCTGTGGACAAAGTCCATTTAGCAAAAAAAAAACCTAAAAGAAATGATCTGTACGTTGTTAGTTGTGATAGAACGACGTTCTCTCGTACGATTAAAGAGTGTTTTTTTACCTTCAACAAATATACTCCATTTTATATTTTTTGTGCTGGTTAATGCCTTGGTAGTTAATGGTTTTTATATCTACTAATACTACAAAGGAGGAAGATGTACGCTGGACTCTGAATCTCACTTCTGTATATTTATTATAAAAGAAGTTTTTATCTTGAAATAACCTAGGAGATCAAATAATTGCTGGTAGCTATTTGCATATATTAGATGTTTAAGATTTTTATTTTTGGTATTTATTTTATTTCTTGTATCACAAAACTTCATTCTAGTTAAGTGATCCACAGTTGCCAAAATATCTTCTAATAACAAAACTGCATTATTTTGAGTTTGCTAATGATATTTTTGTTAGCGTGAGTCGTATAATTAGTGTGTGATATGTTGTAATTAATATTTGTCTATCCTATTATGGTTAATACTTATTTTTAGTATAGACCTAAGTAATACATGATTAAGGCAACCACTTGTAATTTCGTATATATACATCCACTATAGGTGTGTAATCGAATAAGACAATAATTTATTATTATTATATTTAATTTGGTATCAGAGCAGTGTTCGATTTTGAATACTTTTAATCTATTTTCTAAACGTAGTTCTATTCTCTCTCTATCATCGGCCATATGTATATCCTCACTATCATCGCAGTCTGCTTCAGTTTCTCTACTTCATTTGGTTAGTACTCCTTATCTTCAGTTTGATTTCTTTTAAAGGTTGCTAGTTAGTTCTTCGATTTCGTTATTCAACAAACTGCCACCGCCATCGTTCATATCAACCACACGGTCTCACGGCTGTTGGTATCATCCATTTTTACTGATGTCGTCGCCATTGTTCACGTCAATTTTACGGCCTCACGACTATTGGTATCAATCTCAATCTCACACGACCTCGTAGCCGTTGTTTTTAAAAAGATCAACGAGCCCACCGTCGTTTTTTAGAAAGATCAACCGGTCCACTTTTGTACACCTCCATCATCAATTCTAGATCCTACCCGCACTAAAACTCCTTTGAGGTTTAACATCGATTATAACAGATCTATTTTAGTTTTTTGCTTATTTCTATTTATATATGTTGTAATTGTCCAAGCTGAGCTTAAGGGGGAGAGTTGAAATATTAGATTAATAATTAGTTTCTTTATCAACGTTGAAAACTATTATGCTTATGATAATTATTTTAATATTTTTTTATTAGCTTAGGAGTCTTGTTTAGAGTCCTATTAAGATTAAAATTTTAGTTTATTATCCTTATAAATGTCAATATAATCATTCAGTATTATAATGAATGAGAATTAGAACATCTTTATTTAACTTTTTGATTCTCTTCTCAACCTACGTTGATTATCTATTATTTTAACTTCTACATTCATTTTTTCATCTATTTTGTACATATATTTTATTCCAACTAAAAAAAAAAAAAAACTACAAGCGTAATTTTTCTCCTCCCCTTAAGGCGTTGTCCGTGCTGTTGCCACTAGACCCACGCCGTCATCCAGCATCGCCTTGCCAGCATCACGCCGCCTCCCTACCACCAGCTTGCGTCATTGCTCATACCACCAGATCAGTTGGTATCTCACTGCCATCATCTCACGGCCCTCAAAAGTCACTACCGGCATCAACTGTCCATTCGCAATTAGCCCACAAGCCTGTCGTTCATTCGCCTGCCTCCATCTACCCAAGTCCAAGTCAAAAGCCCAATCTCCTTTTTACCTGTTGTGGTATCAGAATTTAGAAACCCATTAGCCCAGTCAACAGTTAACAAATTTGATCAACAGTCAACAACTCAAAAAAAATTTATTCTGCTGCACATTATTATTGTTTGTTTTAATGAAAAATTTGAAAGAAAATCAAGATTCTAAGACCAATGAAGTATCTAGCCTAGTCATTCAAGCAAAGTCACCAGTACCATATTTCTATGGAGTAGCTGGACAAGATTATCATGTGACATGTTGAGGTATCCCTACAGATTCTATAGCTAGTCGTGGTAAGATTGGTATGGTTTCAAACGTTTCTCGCTTTGTTGGATCTAATAATTAGATTATTGATTTTAGTACATCTGATCATATGACTTATGATAAATTTTATTTTACTGACTTGTCTTCCCCACCAGTGTCTTATGTTACGAATGCTAATGGCAAAGCTTTTCCTGTGTTAGGGATAATATCAGCTCGTATTACCCAAACCTTATAGCTTTATAATGTTTTATATGTACTGGATTTATCGCATTACTTAATGTCTGTCCTATAGTGGAATACTGAGTTTAAATGTTCTATAATCTTATATCTTATATATGTGATTTTTCGAGATCTTACTAGGAAAATAATTAGTCAGGGGTATTTGAGTTGCATATTGTTTTGTCTGGAATAAACCTACGCAAGGGAGAAACCAGGAGCAAAGTCTAGCACTGCTTTGACTTCAAGTTCAAACCAGCTAAGTGAAATTTGGTTATGACATCGCCGCTTAGGACATCCGTCTTTTAGCTTTATGAAAAAATCTATGCCTACTCTATTTATTGGTGTGAGTCTGCTTTATGTTGTGAGATGTATCTTGGCCAAGAGTCATCGTATTCTTCTAGTATTTATAATAAAAATACTATTCTGTTTGAACTAATTCATTCTGATGTTTGAGAACCGTCTAGAGAGCATACTATATTGGATATGAGATATATTGTGGTGTTTATTGATGATTGTACAAGATTATCATGGGTTGCTCTTCTTAAAGTCAAAGATGAAGTTTTTTCAGCTTTTTAAACTTTTAGTACTCTTGTTCAAACACAATACAATAACACCATTAGGGTCCTACGTTATGACAATGGGGAATAATATGTTAATCATGTTTTCCAAGATTTTTTTTCAAGCACATGAGATTGTTCACCAAACTACTTGCCCACAAACACCAGAATAAAATGGGGTGCCCGAAAGAAAAAATCGTTACTTACTTGATATGTCTCGTGTGCTCTTATATAGTGCTCATATGCTAAAATATTTTTGGGTCGATGCTGTACAACCTTCTGCTCATCTCATCGATCGTCTCTCATCAAGTGTCCTTCACAAACAAATCTCACTTGAGGGTCTCGCATCTTATGTATTTTTATCATCAATTCATAATCTTCTTGCCTGTGTATTTGGTTGTGTTGTTTTTGTACATGTTTCTAAAAATCAGAGGTCTAAGTTAGATGTTCGGGCAATTAAATGTGTTTGTTGGTTATGGAGGTTATCAGAAAGGGTACAAGTGCTACCATCCCCTTACCAGTAAGTATTATGTCACTATGGATGTCACTTTCTTTGAAGACGAGCTATTTTTCCTCATTTAATACTGCCCTTAAGAGAAATAATTCATATTTTGAAGAACTATATCATGGTGAGGGAAGGAATTAGAAGAAACCAAAGAAGCAACGCAAGTAAGAGATATTTCGTTGAGTTCAGTTGAGATTCTTATCCATTGAATCCAATAATCACATAAGCAGATGCTTCAAGTATCCTTGATCAACAGCTCTTTGGTATTGAAGGTCACTCATTTGAGGTATGTACATGCATTGATAGCATTGAGTCTAGTATTTGACAGTACGTATTACCAAATAGTTTACTTGTGGTTAATCAGTCAAAATGTATGAACCAAATATTCATGCAAAATTAAAATATCTAGTAGGCAACTACATGTCCACAAAAAGATTGTCTAAGTCATATACATCATTTATAAATCAAATATCTGCTGTATTAATACTTAACAAAATACAGGATGCGTTGGGAGATCCAAAGTGGAGGAAGGCAATGGAGGAAGAGATGAAGGCTTTACAGAAGAACAATACTTGGCAGCTTGTGTCTCTACCACAAAGCAAGAAGGCAGTTGGTTGTCACTGAGTGTTTATTGTGAAACATAATGCTGATAGATTAGTGAATCGGTATGAAACTCGCCTTGTGGCAAAATGGTTCACTCAGATGTATGGTATAGATTACGAAAAGACTTTTGCTCCTGTTGTTAAAATGAATACTATTCGGGTTGTACTTTCGCTTACCGCTAATTTAAACTAGCTACTTTGACAGTTTGATGTCAAGAATGCATTTCTTTATGGAGAGTTAGTCGAGGAAGTGTACATGAGTCTTTCACTTGGGTATGTAGCTGCTTCTCTTAGAAATTTTGTATGCAAATTGAGGAAGTCTTTATATGGTTTCAAGTAGTACCCTTATACCTGGTTTGGAAAGTTTTTACAGTTTATCTTGAAGGTTGGTTACAGACAGAGTAATTCAGACCATACATTGTTTCTTAAATATCAATAAAGGAAGGTAACAGCTCTAATTATTTATGTTGATGATAGGGTAATTACTGGCAATAATACTGTTGAGATAGATTACGGAGACAACTAGTGTTTGAATTCGAGATGAAGGATTTGGATGAACTTAAGTACTTAGGGATTAAGGTAACTAGGGGGAGAGAAGAGATTTTTCTGTCAGAGAAAGTACATTCTTAACCTGTTAATTGAGACAAGTATGTTGGATTGCAAGCCTATTGACACTTCTATTGAGCAAAATCATTATCTAGCAGAGTATCTAGATCAGGTACCAACTGATCGAGCTCGCTATCAGAAATTAGTTGGGTGCTTAATTTATTTGGCGCATATTAGACTAGATGTTGCATATGTAGTAAATGTGGTAAGTTAGTTCATGCATAACCTAAGTGTGAGTCATATGAATGCAGTTGTGAGAATTTTAAGGTACTTGAAGTCAGCTCTAGAGAAAGGATTAATGTTTTCTAAACACAACAATACTTTTGAAGTTTGTGGCTTCACAGATGCAGATTGGGCAGAAAATATTACAGATAGAAGGTCGACATCAAGTTATTTCACATTTGGATGAGTTAATTTGGTTACATGAAAAAGTAAGAAATAGAAAATTATGGTACGGTTTAGTGTTGAAGCTGAGTACAGAGGTATGACTCATGGGATGTGTGAGTTGCTATGGATAAAAAATTTATTATTAGATTTGGGTTTCGAACTCAAACGTACTATGCAGTTGCATTGCGACAATCAGGCAGCCATTGATATATCACAAAATTCAGTACAACATGAATATACTAAACATGTAGAGGTTGATTGTCACTTTATAAAAGAGAAGCTAGATGCGAAAATTGTTAGTTTTTCTTTTGTTTTCAAAAAAAAAAACTTGTAGATGTGCTCACCAAATGAGTTTTCAAGAAGGCGTTTTATGACTCATTAAATAAGTTGAGCATGGTCGATATATATGCGCTAACTTGAGGGAGAGTGTTAGAGTGAGTCGTATAATTAGTGTGTAATATGTTGTAATTAATATTTTCCTATCCTATTATGATTAGTACTTATCTTTAGTAGAGACGTAACTTATATAGGATTAGATTTTACGCTTGTCATTTTTTTATATATATCTCTACTATAAGTATGTAATCGAATAAGGCAATAATTTATTCTCATTATATTTAACTATTATGCCTACCAATCCTTTCTAATTCACAAAGTAGACTTGAGAATTTAAAAAATACCGGATAGCTACTTACATGATCAATTTTTTAGTAAAACTCTTAGACATTTTCTTCTAACTTATTTGTTTTTTCTCCTTGTAAATAGTCAATAAAAAATAAAAAAAAAATTATAGAATTTCTAATAGATTAAATCCAAAGTTATTTATAGAATTAGAATAAATATTTTTTATTTCTTAGTCACGCGAGCTCATGTCCTAATCTTTAATTCGAATGTTCCTCACCATGATGATATTATGGCGTTCATATGATCCAAAATTTCAATTTGATCCAATTCTGAGAAGTAATAAAAACGGTAATTTTAAAATATCTGGTTGATCACAATTGTGTGTATGTTAGAGATAAAAATAAGAGTGTCTCACATATTACTTAAGAATAATACTTATGTTTATATGTGCCATAAGTCTTGCAATCTTTGTGTTAACCTTTTGTGATTTGATAGGACTCTACAAGAAAAAAAAGGTTGAAAATATAAAGTATTTTGCCTAAAGACCCACATTTTGAGGATAAAAAGAGCTCACGCATTAAACTTTTTCAAGAATGATACTCAATCTTGTGTTTATATGCTTACCTTCCTTAGTTAACATTTTGGGATTTGGCATTCCATAGTTGTTATTGACTTACAAAATATACACTATATTCCCGTAGTAGTCACGAGCAACGAACTTATGTGGGAAAAATGGTCGTATTAACTGCTTCTTATATTTGTATGATATTAACACTTGTATTTTTATGTTGGTAAAGGTTATTTCAGTAATCTAGAAGCGACTTCTTCAACGCTTGATTCAGAGGGATGGTTAAGAACTGGAGACCTCTGCTACATTGATGAAGATGGGTTCATTTTTGTGGTTGATAGATTGAAGGAGCTAATTAAATACAAGGGTTATCAGGTGATTATTGTTTAATGTTTTCATATGTTGATCCATTGCATTCTTTTCAAATTAAAAGAGAATATGATCTTTTGAATATTTTGTCATTTTAATTCTAGGTCCCTCCAGCTGAACTAGAAGCTTTATTACTTACTCATCCAGAAATTTCTGATGCTGCTGTTATACCGTAAGTCTCTCTTTCGTAGTGTATTGTCATTTCAGGCCTTAAATAATATGTACAAGTTATACATAATCGATTTAGCCATAAAATAGTATTTTAATTGTACAAAGTGTGTACTTATATTATATATGTATGTATGGACACATTAAGATGTTATTTTGTGTCCAATTCAATTATGTAGTGATTTCATGTGACTTCAAATCGTGTCCTGTTGTGGTTTCTTTTAAATCTTTAAATTGGAAAAACAAGGAGAGCCTGAGTTTGAAAATATGTACAATTCAGATATCCTGATAAGGAGGTTGGGCAGTATCCTTTGGCTTATGTGGTTAGAAAACAAGGAAGCAATATATCAGAGAAGGCAATTATGGACTTCGTTACAAGCTTGGTGAGTTTTGAAGTTTTAACTTATCAGTTGCTTTTACAATAAACACATGAAATTGATCAAATTCCATGAATTTGATTATTTGTTAGTGACTTACATTAGATAACCAAGACACTGTTGTTTATATAGGTGGCTCCGTACAAGAGAATTAGGAGATTGACATTTATAGCTTCCATACCCAAGAATCCCTCTGGCAAGATTTTGAGGAAGGACCTTATAAAGCTTGCAACCTCCAAACTTTGAATCTTGTTTGTCTTACATGTTGAGGTCCAATTTGGTTAGTTGAAGAGGCTATCTGTATGTCCCCAAATCAACAAGCAGGTTTCTCTCTACCGCTGCTTTTTGGCCTAGTGTGTTTCATCTTAATTTGGCTTGTGGCTTTGAATATCAATGATCTGATACATTAGTGGCAGTTGTAAAAGTTATTTTCATAAAGATATCACTGAAAAAATAATGATGAATATGATTCCATTTTTCATCTACGTTCCGTTTTTTATGTTCACTCTAGGTAAACTCAAGGTACACGTTTATTCCTGCTTTTGACATCCTTTAAAAGCACTTTTGAGAAAGAAAAAAAAAAGACTTAAAGGCCAAATATGAAAAAATTTGTCATAAAGCTCTTTTAAGACAAAAAAAACATATTTTGTGCTTTTTAATAGAAGCACCTTGTAGGGTTCCATTTTGATTGAAAATACTTTCAAGCACTTTTAATGAGTGAATTTTTACAAGAATTACTATTTATGCTTTTAATTTATGCAATATTTACTTTTAAAATAATTAGTTTTGAATGTATGTTCCTATTTAAAATTATTACTAAAATATCGATTAAATTCACTTCTAACATTTTTATTTCAAACACCTAATAATTTTCTTAATATCACTTTCAATCTGACTTATTGTAAACCACTTCTAATAAAAAGTACATTCAATTGGTTTGACTTTATGGTATACCAACAAGTTTGACTGCATAAAAACTGGTGTTAAAACCTAGAAAGGTGTTCAAATAAATGGAACCTTAATTTTAGCTGCATAGGATTGGTTTGATTTTATGGTATACCTACAAGTTTGACTACATAAAAAGTGGTGTTAAAGCCTAGATGGGTGTTCAAAGCAACCAAAACTCTTTAAACATCAGTACTTCACATTTTCTTTTGCATTACCAAAGTTTGTCCACTAAAACTAGGCCAACGAGAATTGGTCACACATTTCACATTCGCTTCTTGAAAATGCATTTTCAATTTTTTGCAAGCAGCTTTGTTTTGGGCATAAAAAAGCAGAAACAAGTATGATATTGAATCCCTTATAGAAGTGGTCATAGAATCAAGTAGAACTTCCTCATGAGGATTTTTTTTCTCAGCAAAGAGACAATGAAGACCATCAGTTCTTTTTGCTAAGCTCACTTGGTATACCTGATGAGCTTCTTCTCACAATTGAAGCAAAATACTAGATGAAATTAGTTTAATTAAAAGATTAATGGTGTCTTGGGTAGGTTATGATTTTCATACAGTTGAAAGAGCCAAAAGCCGTTGATGAGAGTAGATATTGATTTTGGGTGAAAAGAGAAAACCTTTTGATTTGGGTATTTTTTTTTTTTTTTAAATAAAGGGATTGTGGAATGAAAGAGGGACGCCCAGCACAATTCCCATTTTTAGAGAATATTAGTAGTATTACTTACTATGGCTTGCACTAAGTACGAATGAGATTTTAATGCTCGAACTAATAACCATCCAGATGTCCACAATGATCATAGCTTTTGACTTGAGGGTGATAATGGGGACCTTTTTTTTCATCTAATTGAAATGCGTGCAAAAATACATTATTTTTTTTAAACAAACCATGTAAAGTATTAATTATAAAACAACTATATTTTTTATTACGTTATCCAGATCTCTCGTTTCACCCTTCTCGTTAGGGTTTCAAATTGGGATCTCTGGTTCAATCGTTTCCATTGCAATTCTTCAATCAGTGTTTCAATCCTTGGTTTCTTCATTCTTGTTAGATCAATCTAATTGTTACATCTTCAACCACTCCCTCCGTCTCATCATCTTTCACCAAAGCATATCGTACTGAGCATCCCCATCACGAACAGCCTTACTTCATCTGCTATGCAGGTACTGATCAGTAGGCGAAGAAATTCCAAGAAATGTTTCTACTCTCCATAAACCTTTGTGCTTCATTACCATCTCTCCTATTAACTCCACCAAGTACTTTTGATACAACGCAATCATACCATCGCCTCTCCACACGCCAATAAACATTCCTCAATCTCTTTGGAAATGAAACGTTTTTTTGTTCCTAAGATCGACATCATGAATTCCAATATTGCTACTCAAAAGCCCCCTCAACTTCGATCTATAAATATCCCCTGATACATATTTTATCCTCAGCTATTCAGAAAGCCAAGAAAGAAAACCATTTTCATATTCAAATCCTTTTTCATCACCCCAACTATGGCAGCCAATTCTAAATGCATAACTGAAAAAGACATAGGAGAATTGGTTGAAAAAACTCGACACTTAATATGCGACATTCCCTTTCTCGAATTGGATGAAAACATTGATGAAGCTTAAATGGCAGCCTCTGTTATGTTAATAGGCAAACTTCTGTCTCGCACACCAATCAAAAAACATCAAGTAGTTTCTACAGTCAACAAAGCTTGGGACACTAAGGGTGATGTACTAGTCGCCACCAAGGACTACCGGCAAAACATTTTCTCATTCACTTTTGAAACAACTGAAGAACGAGACTTAGGATGGGATCGTCGAATTTGGCATGTCAACGGAGCACTTCTAGTATTAAGAGAATGGGATCACAACCTCACAATACAAGAACTGGAATTTGATACTGCAACTTTTTGGATACAAGCCCATGGACTCCATTTTGTAAGTATGCGTTTATCTAATGCCCAAAAGATTGCTAATCTTGTAGGTAATTTTATCCAACATGACTACTCGAGAGACGAGTCATTTATGGTTCGAAATTATCTGCGCTTCAAAGCTGAAATTGATCTCACCTAACCCATCATTACTAGATGCCTTATTCCAAGACACACATCAGATAACCACAGTCTCAAATCCAATATTTGGTTTGAATTCAAATACGAGAGACTCCCTGATTTCTACTCCAAATGTGGTTTATTGGACCATGCTACTTATAACTGCAACCTCCAGTCAGAAATGAAATACAAAGTAAATGACTCCACATTCATTCCTTTGTATGGAGAATGGTTGCGTGCCAACTATGAGCTACTATCACCAATGTCACTCTTCTGGTCCTCGACCAACACAGCAACACCAAAGTCTAAGCTCAAACCTATAGATTCTGTTGAAGCCGACAACTCAAATCTCTTGCTTTTCAAAACAGCTGGCATCATCCCCACTCACAGGGAAACAACTGATGAACACTCTCTAGAACCCATTTTTGAATCTGTTGACATGAGAGAAATTTTCAACAAAAGCTGAACGACTTCACGCAGAGGTGCAGGAACTCATTCAAATGATACAGTGCTGGACCTTGTCAATTTTGCTGCTTACTTCAATGATTGGTACTTTCATCTGAGTGATGACAATATTGACATGAACCTACGATTCAAGATGCTCGCCCAAGCCATTGGCCTAGACATTGAGTTTGATATGGAAAGAAGCTGGTTTAACTTTCAAACAACACAAATATTTCACATTGCTCAAGAGGTTTATCATGAGATTTATTTCACGACATCAAATTTTTCATCTCACATTCTTTGTGAACTGTTCCAATTCCACAAGAAGTTCCACCAGCATTTGCAGACACCAACACCAACTACACAGCCACCATGCCACAACATCCCACTCCAAACTAAAGATTGGTCTCCCTTCACAGCTCTGAAGGAACCTCACTCTGTCAACAGCTCCACCAATCAACCCCCTCCTCCATCCAAAAGTAAGAATTCTGCCATGCATAAGGCTACTGGCAAAGCTCTCGGCAAAGCACTCAGTAAGCGCAAGGCATAGAGTCTGCTTCGAAACAACTCCAAAAAACTTTTTGTTGGTAATGCTAATCACCACACCACTTTTACCAATTCCACTTCTTTGGTCTGTTTGAATGATCAGTTTTCTTCTGAATTTCCTCTACAACACAATATTGCTGAAGGCGGGGAGGCAGCCTCTAATTTGCCCCCCTCTGGAAAATGAAGGTTTTAAGTTGGAATGGTCGGGGTCTGGGGAGACCTCGAGCCAACAGAGGTCTATATTATCTCATACGCAGAAACAGGCCTGATGTGGTATGGCCGTATGGCTGATGGAGTCCAAACTCAGTGCAGACAGCTCTTTTCTTTTGCAACGCTATCTTGGTTTCACTCATTGTCAGGTGCTACCAGCTAAACGAAACAAGGGAGGTTATATTTTGTTGTGGAATGATAGTTATCCCCTAAAGATAACTGAAGTGGGAAACTGTTATGTATGTTTTCATATAAACCATCCGGTTAGTCCTAATAATACTATCTGCTTTTGTTGTGTGTATATCCCACCTTACCATGCTCTAAAACAACAAACATGGCACAGTTTAACAACTTTTCTAAACAATTTAAATAGACCATGGACTCTAATTGGAGACTTAAACAACATCACAATGCAATCTGAGAAGTTTGGAGGTATGGTTTTTCAACCTAACCAAAACAATCCACTCCAACAATTCATTATGTCCACTAATGCAATTGACATCGGTAGTTCTGGAACCATATTTACTTGGTGTAATAATAGACACTCTTCAGATAGAATACAACAAAGACTTGATAGAGTACTTACATCTCCAGAATGGCTTCTTCAATTCCCAAATGCACATGTTTTCAATCTTCCCAAGTTTACATCAGACCACAATCCAATTATACTGCATACTTCTGGCACTCGGGAACCTTATCGAATCAGACCTTTTTGATTCATGGCCATGTGGTATAGAGACTCATATTGCAGAACGGTAATTCAGGATACTTAGGGCTCTTTTCAAGCACCAATGGATCTCTCTACCAAATTACAATCACTTTCTTCAAAATTAACCACTTGGAATAAAGATTATTTTGGTTTTGTGCAACAGCAAATAAATTCCTCGGAATAGAAACTCAAATTCTTACAATCATGCCCTTTGGATGATAACCAGGTACAGTTAGAGAAATAACCCAAGATTAATTGAATGAGCAACTAGAAAGACAAGACTCCTTATGGAAACAAAAGTCTAGAGAACTTTGGCTCAATGAGGGAGACAGAAATACCAAATTTTTTCATACTTCCACTATCATTCGCAGGCAAATAAATCATATTCCTCTCTTAAAGTTAGATAGTGGAGAACTCACTTGGAATAGAGACAAAATTGAACTTGCTTTTTCCAGTTATTTCAGAATGCAGTTTTCAACAACATCCACAATCATTGGAGAGGATATTAATGATTTATTTCCCACTGTGATCAACTCTCAACGAAATAATCATATTGCCAGCATACCCTCACCTAAAGAAATAAAGGAAGCTCTATGGGACATACATGCTCTAAAAGCCCCAGGACCTGATGGGTTTTCTGTCATATTTTATAAACAAAGCTGGGATACTATTGGTGCTGACGTCATCAAAGAAATTCAGAACTTTTTTATTACTGGGGTGCTCAATCCCAACTGGAATCACACCTATATTACTCTCATCTCAAAAGTTCAGAATCCCATCCACGTCACTGACTATTGTCCCATCAGCTTGTGTAATGTCAATTACAAAATCATTGCTATAATTTTAGTTAAAAGATTGAGATCTTATCTTGCAGAACACATCTCGCCTTACCAAGCCGCTTTCATTCATGGTAGATGGATTGCGGAAAATACTTTACTGGCACATGAGCTGGCAAACAAAATCAATAGGAAAACAAGGGGCAAAGAAGGCTTGATGGGCTTAAAACTGGACATGAAAAAAGCTTATGATCCTGTAGAATGGAACTTCTTGCTTCACATCATGAATCTAATGGGGTTTTCCCCGAAAGTTTGCAATCTTATTCATCAATGCATTTCAACAGTGTCTTTCTCAATCCTGATAAATGACACTCCACATGATAACTTTCAACCTCAGCGCGGCCTCCGTCAGGGTGACCCTCTTTCCCCTTATCTTTTCATTATGATCACAGAATGTCTGTCTAGGCTGTTACTCAAAGCGGAACATCAAAATCTCTTACATGGCCTTAAAGTGTCACCAGCTGCCCCTTCTATCTCACATTTACTTTATGCAGATGATATACTAATTTTTTTGAAAGGGAATGTTAAGAAAGCACATCAAACCAAGATGATTTTGAATACTTATTGCTCTTGGTCTGGACAGCAAATAAATTATCAAAAATATGCAGTCTTCTTTTCAAAAAATATAGGTAGTTCTCAAAACCACTTGATCTGCCAAACTTTATCTGTGACAAACATGGTTGGAACCTTCAAATATCTGGGACACTCTCTCCCCATCAGCAGGAAAAAAACCATGGAATTCAACAACATCATAGAGAAGCTACACAATAAATTGGACAGCTGGAAAACTAAACTACTTTTGCAGGCAGGGAAAATGACTCTGATTACTTCAACTGTGTAAAACTTACCAATTTACTCCATGAGCACTTTCAAAATTCCAAGAAATGTCTGCCTTTCTGCGTATTCCATAATTAGAAGATTTTGGTAGGCAAACAACACTCATGCCACACATTATTATTCACTTCTGCCTTGGGATAATTTGTGTCTACCTAAAACTTTCGGAGGACTTGAATTTCGAAAAATGGAGGATTTCAATAAGGCGATGCTTTCCAAAGCCGCATGGAAAATGACTACCCAACTTGAAAAATTATAGGTCAAAGTTTTTCAAGCTAAATATTTACAAAGTAACCACTTTCTGGATGTTCAACGACGTACAGGTGATTCTCATATCTGGAAGGGTATTTTATGGGCACGAGAACTCATAACAGCAAGTAGTTACTGGCAATTGGGCAATGGCCAAAGTTTCAACCTTAAACAGGATGCATGGATACCAGGATTATCAAACCAAAAGCTTCCCGCTCAGGCTACTCAAAACTTACAACACTTAAGCCACATAACTGACCTCTGTCGTTGGCAAAATTTTTGGATCTGGGATCACAGCCAAATACAAAGTCTGTGTGGACCCAAAATTGTTCCTTTTATTGCAAATATTAGCCCTCCTTCTAACAGTCCTAATGAAGTCAAATGGTACGGATCTGGTAAAGGAATTTACTCAGTTAAAGATGCTTATTGGACTCAAGTCTCACCCAGATTATTCCCTCTCTCTCATACTCACAATTGTGGAGGAAAATTTGGAAAGCCACTCTTCATGAACGACACAAACTTCTGCTATGAAAAATTGTGAACAACTGTCTTAGCACAAAAAAGAACATTGACATTTTTAAACATCTGGATGATCCATTCTGCCCACTTTGTCAAAAAGAAATAGAAGACTCTACTCATCTTTTTATTAAATGCGATATTCTTCTGTCTTGGTGGTTAACCTAGAAATGGAACATCAAATGAGATTTCCTAGAAAAACTTGACATTTTCTCTTACATAAGCTTCATTCTAAATCCTCCAAAAAAATGGCTACCCAATGACCTCACTGCTGAGGAATTCACTTTGGTTTCCACAACTATGATGGAACAAATTTGGTGGCTACGATATGAAGTCTTACATAAAGCAAAAGTTTTAAACCCACAATAACTTATTTCCAGACTCCATAACAGAATTGAAGAATTCAAATCTCTACTAGTTAAACCATGGACTAGGGAAACTACAGACGGAGATACTATTGTAATTCCTTCTAAATGGCAACCTCCGCCTCCAAATGCCATCAAAGTTAATTTTGATGCCTTTTGGTAAAATGGGAAAGCTGGTCTGGGGTTCATTGTTACAGACAGCTATGGTCGCACAGTTCATGCTTGGGTCGACTATCGACATACTAATAATAGTGAAGAAGTTGAAGTCTTAGCCTTTGCTGCAGCTTTCTTTTACTTGCAACAATTCTCCCATAAACCAGTCTATCTAGAAGGAGATAATCAAACTGTCATCCAAGCTTTACTTGAAGAAAATTGGAACCACATCCATCCTTCCACCAAGCAGATTCTAATGGATATGAATAAGCAACTTCCATGCTTTGATATGATCTCAATCAGATGGATACCTCGAGATCTCAATTCCAAAGCACACAATTTGATCCAATGGGTCTCTAACAATAACAGAGTAGGCGACATCACTCTCTCTCTCCTACCTTCTGATTTAGTAGGACACTCTTAATCTCCGAAAAGTCCCCTTCCATAGACACTTGTCCTGTGACAACATGTATATTCACTGTAGCAAAAAAAAACTATATTTTTTATTATCTAAACATAATAAAAATAATAAATAATTAATAAATAATAAAAATAAAAATACAAGATATTTCAGAATGCTTTCACAAGAAATTATATTTACCAAAAAGAAATTTAAAAGTCAAAATTAAATCTTAAGAAATTAGGAGATGGATTCAAAGAATTATCTTTCTCAAAAATAAGAAATATAGTTTATTATGGAGTAAGTAATAAAGAAATGAGTATTACAATTATACATGCTAAAAAAAGATATAACATACCATTAATTAACAGAAAAACTATTATGAAAAAATTATCAAAAATTTTCCCAAAAGATAATGAAAAAATTGGGTATATCTATTTAAGAGGAATCCAATTATTAATAAATGCACATTTCAGCATATCCAATTACTAGAAATGATCCATGGAATAAGGGTATCGAAAATTAAAATTCACAGCATATCCAAAATTTGCTATTAATATCAAAGTCAAAAATCTAAATCAAGTATTAAGCTTGACTTATAAATTTGAAAGAGAATATTTAATGAAAGAAAGAAAGAAATCACTCATTTTCAGTACACTATATAGTAGGATACTCCCTAACAAACAATCCCAATAGTTTAATTAATGGACAAAATGAATTCATAAAAATAAATAAAATATTTCAAGAAATAGGATAAATAATAAAACCAAATATATTAACAGATTTTGAGATACCTGAAGAATGGAACCTAAACATCAAAGAAAAACATCTGATACCAATAAAAAATAATAATTTACCAAGAATTGCTTTTACAAACTGATGCACAATGACTTGATAGTCAAATTTTGTATTTTATAAAGAACTCACAAGTGCACGAATTACTTGTAATGAGTAATAAGTATACTCCCAAAATCGTCTCTCAAAGAATTGCAGTGGTTTTAAAACGTTATTTATTTTCTTATTTAGTCGAACAAACAATCCTAAACATTTTAAAAATTATCGGTTGCATAAAAGATTATAAATTCCTAAATTAATTCTATAACTAAAATGAAGTACAAATAAAAGAAATCACTACCAAGGGGAAGATTATGGATGTATATAGAAATCTTAGTTTGCTATCCATTCATGGAAAGAACAAATTAAGCAATTCAATTAAAAGTTAAATTTAATAATTTTTTAACTAAACCTAGAAAATTTCAAATCAATGGTAATTTTCACTATAATCAATTAATTAATTTCTTTAATCCAGACCGTTAATTAATTAATTGGAATTAGCGCAATGAAATATTATAATCACCTAATCTAACACAAATCAATGTAATCAAATTAAACACTTGTTCATAATGCACAATTAAGCAAAGAAGGCGTTTCTAAAGCCTAAATTCTAACATATTCTCTCCAACTACAAATCAAGATTTGGCCCATTCTTAATTGATAACCAGAAATATTAAGACCATAAATAAGAAATAAATTCAAAACTCAAATATCATTAAATTACAAAATTGTTCTTCCAATCATTTGACCCATCCTTAATCATTGAAAGCAATACTAATATCCCAAATACATAAATTAGTCAATCGTAATTAAATTGGTGTCAATCAATTTAGTCATGAGAGGTAAACACAAAATCAAAGAGAAGAAAAAGATATTACAATAAAAATACCTAAATGAATCCTCTAGCTCCAAAATCTTGAAGATGGTTGGTTCCCTTTCTCAACTCCTTGGAGTAGCTTCATCAATGGAGGGTCTTCTCTTGATTTTGGATGGAAACCCTTGCTGCCATAACAGCTAAGAGTGGAGGAAAAATTGGTTGCAAACACTTGTGTTTGGGAGAGGTATAGTGTGGTATTTATAGGAGGAGTGAAGAGGCACACACGTGATAGGATTTTTGGACATTTTTGGTGCGCAGGCTGTGGCACGCTTTTTCTTTTGTTGCGGAGCGCGTTGAATTTTCAGCTCCAGTATTGAAACCCGAGAGATTGTTGCCACCGCACACATTTTTCTTCTCCGCGGCACGCTTTGTATGTAATCTTACATAATTGTTGACTCCCAATATAAGGCTTACATTCTTTAACTCTTGTTACTCCATTTTCACTCTTTTTCAGTCATTTTAATCCAATGTTCTTCTAAGAGCCCAACAACCTACAAAACACATAAATATCTTCCAAAACATGAAAATAATAAAATAAAACAGAAAAAGAATGCTTAAAAATATAACAAAATATAGGTCACACCAAACCTACATTTTGTTAGTCCTCTAGCAAAACTAAAATTAAACTATACTAACCTACATCACTTATGTGGATTGTCACGATTGTATTTGGCATATGCAACAAGTCTTTAAACCCCTAGGTTGCCCTAGAGGATGAGTTAAAGTCTTGTGAGAGTTTCCAATGATCATACCCACAAACATCCATCTAAAAGAAAAACTGAAATAACAAATAACAATACTACAAACAAAAACTAAAAACTTAAATCAACAAAATTTCTTATGCTTCAGTTTATTTTCAGTTTATAATCGAAACTCATACATAAGTTTATCCAATCATCTTAACATATTAAGGATTCATCATGCAAATCAATTTCGCATCAAGTGCATACTCCAATACTAAAAATATATATATCAATATTGATTCCCCCAAACTTAATGCTAAGAATCTGAATTCACTTCAACTCTATTCCTCACAAGATTCACTCTTAATATCACACTGATCTTATGGGTTCAAACACTCAACAAAATATATGCGAATAGAAGTTATGTAAAGAAATGAGCTAATAAGTTCGCATATGATTAAACAAGAAAGGCTCAATAAGTGCATAACATTGATCTCATGAAAGGAATCAAATGATAGGATTTATGAAAAAATTACATTACTATTCTCATGCATCAATTAAAATCCTCAAGCAAAATCTTCAAGTGTAAGCCTTAGAATGAATAAAAATGCATTAACTTCAAGGAAAATTATTTCCTTTTTTTTTTTTCTTTTTGTAATAACTATTTCACCACTTTAAGAACTTTAGGGTCATAATATATATATATATATATATATATATATATATAGATCCATATACATGTGTATTTTATGAAAGAAAATTTTTGGGTCTTTTGTGTTGGCTATAGGAATTCTCTTATATCTTTTAAAGTCAAGTATGAATAAAATAGGCATATACTTTAAATTCTACTCAAATCATTTAATCTAAGCAATACAATTAAATATATGATCCTTCATTAAATGTTCAAAATCCTAACATTCAATGCAAAAACCTATAGAGATCATCTAACAATTTGAAATAATAAGAAAAGTGTTTAAAAGAGTAGAATAATAATTATCTCTTAGAATGAAAAGTTATTGGCTTAATAATCATCTCACAAGATAGTCTCCACTATTTGATTCTTAAACACACGATTTGGGCTCATCTCAATTTCAATATCAAAAAGCATGAAGTATGAACTATGAACAAAAACCAACTTTTACAACTAACCTTGAATATGTACAAGAAATCAAACAAAACATGTATAAAGATTCAATTACTCACTTTAAATTAACAAAAAAACATGATAGTTTTATATCACAAAGTTTTTATTGGACCCATTTGTATCTCCAAACCTAAACTAAACATTGTCCTTAATGTTTTCAACTACGCACATGTTCAGCAAAGCATTTAAAAAGAACAAATTGAAAATTAACTAAACTAACAGAAAAAGAAAAATATTACCTAAAATAGTGGGTTGCCTCCCACCAAGCACCTTCTTTAACGTCTTAGCAAGACGCAAAGATCCATTTCTATCCACCATCATCAAAGATCTTGAAGTGTGTGATATCAATTTTTCAAGCTAGTATCTCATTAACCATGTCCTTCCATCTCGGTAGTAGTTTCCTATGAAGCACAGCACACAATTGTTCGTAAAAGTAGTATGGAAAAAGATTTGGGAATGTGCAAGTCTTAGGTGCCTTGTGTGGCAGAAGAGGTGAAGATGATTCCTCCTTGTTCTCCTTGGAATGTTGTAAAATTTGATTTTCCTCAACTTGACCTTTTTTGAGAATTGCTTGCAATTGTAAAATATCAAAAGTTTCAGGAAAATAAATATTTTTAAAAATTTTACCACTTTGAAGGATTGTGTCATCCTTTCTCAGTTTGGTTAAGCAACTCTTCTTGCTCCCCATCGCAAGTGCATTTATCTTTGGGCCGAGCACAGATATGTATTTCTAATTAAATTAATTTTTACAACGGAAGTTACTTTAGTAACATATTATTTCAATTAATTTAATTAAAAATACTAGACTAACTGGATAAAATAACTACATAAAAAATGTTTTACATGAAATTTCAAGTATAGGTCCAATTTTCCTTAATTAAATAATTTTTTTTAAATTGTTTTTTGGCTTTAAAAAACCTGGGCTTTTAAAAATAATTGTGTAAGAATTATCAAAACAAAAATAGGGCATTTGTCTAAAAGGGTCCTTACAGAGGGAAAATCTGCACATAAGGACTTTTATAACAAAATTTGTCCTGTTTTTGTTTTTCATTAAATATTTTCAATTATATTTTTTAGAATAAATATCATAAAGTCTTTATATTCTTTTAAGAAGATTTCTTTTGTTCTTATTTGTTCTAAATATTTTAATTTTTCTTTTAATATTTTTATCTGTCTAAGAGATAAATTTATATGACTCATTTTTATTTCTATACAGGCTAAAAATAACCCTATAAAATCTTTATTAAATTCTTTGTTGTTGTTTGTATTTATGATTAGATTTATTAATTCTTTTAAATTATTTATCTGTATTTCAGTAAGCATTTGAAAAATGTAATTCTTATTGGCTCTGATACCAAGTGCTGGGCTGAATTAAAGTTTCAGTTACTTTTATTGTTTTATTAATTTCTTACTTGATCTATTTATATATTTAGTGGAAGTTTTTCTAAACCTTTTATTATACTTAGTATTAAGTCAATTTTATAGGTATATTTCAAACAATTACAGTCCTGATTATGATTTTCATTATGTATTTTATTTTGTTCAATTCCTGAAGCTAAAAGCTGTTCTTTTAGGTACTGGGTTTCCTGTAAACTTGTTAGGTCTATAAGTTCCAATTTTTCTACAAATTTTTCAATATTTTTTCTAGACATCTTATCTTCCTATATGTTCTTTAAACAAATAAAATCCAAAAATTAGATTGTCAAATTCTGAATCAGTTGCACGAACAAAATATTCGTTGAAATAATTTTTCAAAATCTGTCCTACAGGATGATCAATTAGATATAAAATATTCCTAAATAATTTTTCTAGACAGGTTTCATAATATTCACCATCAAAATATTCCTCTAGATTTTCCATGAGTTTTCTTTCAAACAATTCTATGTTGGCCATGATTTTATATAAATGCTTATTTTAAAGAGATAATCAGATATTTAATCATTCAAGATTCTTAAATGGCTACTGTCTATAATTACCATACCTGAACTTAATGGGTCCACCACAGTCTTCCCGTCCTCTGTTCGTCTTCTTTTGTTTCCTGTTATATGCCTCAGCTTGCTTCAATTCTCAACCCACCTGGTTATTTGAGAAGCACCTGCATCCGTACATATTTATGGAAACAAAATTTTACTTATAAAGAAAATGGAAAGAGTGTAGTCACTCCATCTTATTCAAGGTATATAATTATTACAGTTTAAAGCCAACTAAGAACCTTGAATAAGGAAGCTTAGCCGCTCATTATTCTAACATACATATCTTCTAAATACATCTTTAGAAGAGGTCCTATATGTTTGAAATATATTTTCTCAATTAAGAGAGTTTTTAGAAGTTGAAGGTTGTGAGAGTTGTAAGTTGTGGAGGTTCTGTAAGTTGTGAGAGTTGTCGAGATAAGAGTTCCTTTTATAATAAAGAAGGAATCTCTTTTACAATAATTTTTTCGACAACTTCTACTGTTTGTGAGTTGTGCTGTCACTGTTTATGGGTCCTTTATCTTGACTTCTTCTACCAACTGGCTTCTTTTGTCGTCTTCTACCGACGCTTTCTGGCTTCTTTTACTGTTCTTCGTCGTCTTCTGCCGACACTTTGGATGACGTCTGTGATGACATTTCATCTTCTCTGTCTCTTATACAGTAAATACATTTATGATCATTACTGACCTTCCTAGCATAGAAACAAAATACCTTCTTCGTTTCTTGGCTAGCTTCAAGATTGTTAGAATTGAAATTAGCTTCAAACTTGCTGACTTTTTCACCATCTTCTTCAGTAATGGACATACTGTTGTGTGAAGTGATGAGTACTTTGCTGGTGGAATAGGTTACTTTGATCTCAGAAGAGTTATCAATCTTTCTGATCTCATAGTAAATCTGTCCTAACATCTGTCCTCTTGTAATACAAAGTTCTTCTGTGTTGAACTCTTTTTCTGGCAAAGCTCTTGGTTTGGGTACCTCCCTGTTCGTATTGGCAATACCTAATTTGACAAAATGATAAGGACTAATACACTCCTCACCATTCCAATCCATTAAAGAACTGAAAAATCTTAGATAGACAGGTTTATCTCCTGCTCTAATTTTCTTTCTAAAATTCTTAATGGCTTTTTTGAAATTTTCAGGAAAGAAGTTTAATTCATTTAAATTGATTCCTGGATAGAGATTTTCAATTAGTCCTGCATGATATGCTTTGTACACAAATATAGGGTCAGCTCCTTCAAGAATATTGAACTTGCTTCCAGCTGGGTATTCTTTTTCTACTGTGTAGAACTTCATGTCTTCTATGTGTTCTTGAGTAGACTTTCGAGCTAGATTATACAAATTCAACCATTGAACTTTACTGAGATTCCTGTGCTGTCCTCTTTCTTCAATTTCTGAACTTCTTTCTGGTGATGTGTTTCTGAATATTACAGGTGGTCTGACCACTTTTCCTAAATTTCTCATTCTATTGAGAGGGGATGTTTGTTGGAGTACTGTAGAATAATTTTTTATGATTCCTTCTGGGTTGATAAGCTTAGGTGTCCTGTAATTAGCATAGCTTCCTTCTGCTTCAACTCGATTGGTGAAGGACTTGTGGGTTACTCCACTGATTCCCATAATGGCTTTGTTGGCATCTGCCCAATTGTTATAGATTCCTGGGTTTGGTCCATTGTAGACAACATAAACCTTTCTTTGTTCATATTTTTCTGCTTCATCTGCCCAGTTGAGCTTTCCTTTTCCTTAGTCAGAGGTTTTTGAACTATCAAGTTCTTCCTTTTTTGAACTGAGTTCTTGCTTTTTTGAACTGTTAGGTTCGTCCTTTTGTGAACTAGGTTCTTGCTTTTTTGAACTGTTAGGTTCGTCCTTTTCTGAACCGCTAGGTTCGTTTTCTGACTCCATAAGGGCTTTCTCAAGCCTTAGAAGTTCAAGTTGTTCTTCAAGGATTTTTATCTCCTTTTCCTTTATTTTGATTTTTAGATCTATTTTGTCCATTCCTGCAATCATAAAAATAGTTAGTGGTGCTAATTCTCTAGTTAAAGCATCAGCTAAACTATTTTTTATTCCTGGTAAATGTTCTACATCAAACTTGTAATAATTAAACCATTGCTGCCATCTGATAAGCCTTCCTTGCTTATAGTCACCTGCAATGTTAGTTCTTAAAAAATGTCCAAAATTTTTGTTATCTGTCCTGACAATAAATCGTGAACTTATAACATAAATTGCAAATTTTTTAATAGCCTTTTTTACAGCTAAATATTCTTTTTCATTACTATGATAGTTTAACTCTGGTCCTTGAAAAGAGCCTGAAGTATACCTGCAAAGATATTCGTTATTGTCATCCACTTTTGCTTTTAACACTGCTCCCCAATATTCATGTAAAGCATCTGTTTCTATTATCATTTTATCATCTGGTCCTGGATGGTATAAAGTTGGTAAATTTTTTATTTGTGCTTTTACCTTATCCATGTATCTAGTATTTTCATCAGTCCATTGCCAGACATGATCTTTTTTAAGTTTTATTTGTAAAGGTTTTCTCATTTCTGCTAGTTTGTTTATGTATGCTTCTGCATATGTTAAACATCCTAGAAATCTTTGTAATTGATTTTTGTCCTTAATTATACTAGGAAAGTTTTGTATATTATTTAAAATATGGGGTTGTAGATGATGTTTTCCATCTTCTATTTCTAACCCTAAATATTTTATTTTCTGTTGAGCTAAAACTGCTTTCTTTTCTGATAATACAATTCCAGCTTTCCTGCATTCTTGTAAGATATTAATAATATCCAGATAATGTTTTGGTAAATCATTACTAAATATTAATATGTCATCTATATAAACACAACAGAAATTGTAGTATTTTTTGAAGATATTGTCCATATGTCTTTGGAAAATACCTGGTGCTTGTTTAAGTCCAAATGGAACAACTGTCCATTGGAATTGTCCTTGAGGGCAACTGAATGCTGTTAATTTCTGTGATTCCTCATCAAGTCTTATTTGCCAAAATCCACTTTTGCAATCAAAACTTGAAAAATATTTCTTTCCTTTTATGAGAGATAATAACTCTTCTTTCTTTGGTATAAAATACCCATCATCAATTGTTTCTTTATTTAAAGATTTAAAGTTTATTACCATTCTTTTCTTTCCTCTTCTTTTTTCAGCTTCTTTTTCTACTAAAAATGCTGGACTAGAATGAGGTGAATTACTTGGGATAATTACTTTTAATTCTAAAAGTTCTTGTATTTATTTTCCAAATTCCTCTCTGTCTTCTGGAGTGTAAATCATTGGTTTTACTCTTATGACTTTTGAGGGATCTTTTAATTCAATTTTTGCTATTTCATTAGACCTATTTATGTTTGGGTCTAAAGGGTTTTCAGAACATACAGTCTTTAACAATTTTCTTATTCCTGTTAAAGCTTTATCTTCTTGGATTTAATTTAGAAAGGGATTTTGGTTAATCTCTATGTCTAAAGAAATGTTCTCTAAATATGGTTTTTGATTTTGATGTGTTTTATCCTCACCACGTTTTCGCTTTTTGTGTTGTTGCATAAATGTTGAGGATGAGACTGCTAAAGCTTTCCTGATTTTTGAAACATAAATTGTTTCTCCTTCCAAAGTTGTTAAGCTTATTTTATCTAGGTATTGAGTAAATGGTTGATATAAATTAAGAAAGTTGTTTCCTAGTAAAATATCAACTCCTGTTTCCTGTTGGTAAATTGTAGGTATATGAAAGATTTCTCCTCCTATACTTATATCTGTATCTGTTAAGACTTTATTCAAATTTATTGTGGTATTATTTGCAATTCTTACTATTAATTCTTTTGGGGATTGTTTCCAAAGTTCTTCTGGAAATACATTTTTACTAGCTACACACATACTAGCTCCTGTGTCTATATATGCATGTAAATGGTAGTTTTTATATCCTTTGAATTTCAATCCTATTTTTATATAGGTACTATTTGGGTTTGTTATACTTAATATTCCATCCATTGTTCAGAATCATAATCAGAGTCAGATGTTTCTGAATCTGTTATTTCTTCCTCAGTTTCTTCTAATAGATAAATACTACACGTATCATCTATATCAGATTCCTCTATTGGTTCTAATTCCATTTTAAAGGCTTCTTCTAAAATCTTTGCTTTCTGGGGAAATTCCTTTTTAAATTCCTTTTTATCTTGGAGCCTACTTGGGCATTCATTTACATAGTGTCCTTCTTCATTACAAATCCAACATCTACATTTCTTTTTGCCTGATGGACAATAATTTTTCTTTTGTATTGAATTATATCTATTTCTTCTAAAATATCTTTTCCTATAAGGTTCTCTATTGTATCTTCTTTTATATCTTTGAAAGTCTTGTTTTCTAAACTTAAATCTTTTAATTTTTCTGAATTTCTTATATTTTTTTATATTTTTTATATTTATTGTGTTTATTATATGGTTTTATATTACATCCATATTTTCCTGGGAGTTTAAAATCTCTTGAATCACAACAAATTTTATCATTTCCTCTTATTTGTTTAAATTCTTTTCTTTCTTGACATTTTATTATTATCCAGTTCTTAAGTCCTCTTATTCTTCCTCCTAAGGTATCAGGTATAGTTTGTGCATTTCTATTGTTCCATTCTTCTGTCATAGTTTTGTGTAAAGTTCCTGGTAATTTTTGGTAAAACATTTCTTTATAGGTTTCTTGCATAGATGGTGGAAGTTTATGATAATACATTTCATATTCGCATATAAAAGAGTCTATATAACACATATCACATATTTTCATGTTTGTTAAGTGCCATTTGGCTTCACTTATTTCATTTTCACTAGATTCTGTTATATTTCTTCCTTTATCTTCTCCTATGAATTCTTTATATATTTCATTTACTACTTTGTCTAAATAATCTCTTCCTGTTATAGAATTTCCTGTCATTCCTAAATGTTGTTGATCGGTTAGGTTTGAAAACCATACCTTTACATTTCCTGTCATTTTATGTGCTACTAAAACCTTACAGACTGAAGGGTTTGTACTTGTAGTTGATGATGTTTGTATTATTACGCTCATTCCACTAGCCCATTCATCTAAGGCTTTCTTTCTATCTCTTATACAATCTAGATCTAAAATATCTGTTTTATAATTTTCATGTGGCCTAAATTCTAATGGAATACTTCCTCTGGTACCCCAATGTAATCCTTCTTCCATTTTAGGTGGTTGTCTTCTACTATATATTGGAGTAGGTTCTTCTGGCCTATATCTATCTTCTCTATGTGGGTCAGATATTTCTCCTCTTTCTGGAATTGATCTTTCAGGGTTTGTTCTGGGTATTAGTACTGGTTCCATATTAATTCTTTGAGTTGTGTCTTCTTCAGATTCACTTTCACTTATTATTGTCATATCATCTTCTTCTTTATTTATGTAAGACTTTTGTTCATAATGTTTTCCTAATTCTTCATCTGTTAATGTCAATAGACTGATTAATTTTTCTATATCCTTATTTTCAGGATTCATAAATTGTTCTTCTAAACTTTTCCTATATTCTGTTAGATCCATTAGATTGTTATTATTTGTTTAGATTCTTCTGTTTTTCTTTTTTCATTTATAGGGATTAATGCATCAGATCTTCTTGGAGGTTCTTCTTTTAGTCCTTTTAATGGATCAATCTTTAATCCACTTCCTGAGTTATTAATATTCTTTTTTATTTCTATAATTTCTTTCTCTGTACTGTCTATCTGTTCTGCTATATGAATTAAAGCTTCCATTATAGATATTTGATTTTTATTTATGCTTGTTAAACTGTTATTAGCTTCTAATTGTATTCTTAATAATTTTTCTTTTAACATTATTTCATTGTATAAACCAATTCTTTCATTTCTTCTATTTCTTCTTTCAACTCCTCTATTTCTCTATTTGTAACTTTTGGTTGTGTATCTACGAATGTTATTCTTTGTACATTGCTTCTTCTTGATGTTATTAGTGGTTTTTCTTTAATATCCAAATTCCATTCATCTGGTACTTCATATTCTGATAGTTTTTCTGGATTCTTTATTATTTGTCCTATGTCTTTAAAGGTTTTATCTATTTCAATGTATTCATGCTGTCCATATATTGAACTGTTATGACTATTTGTTAGAGAATATCCTACCAAATAGTGTATTGAAAATGGGTGATTACCTTCTTTCATTAGATTTCCTCTTTCGAAATCATAAGCTAAACTGAGTACTTGATTTAAATTTTTGTCCTGAATATTAACAGCAAACCTTGGGTAAGCTGTGAATTTTAATTTCTGATATCCTAGATTTCCATTTATCATTCCTAGCAAAGCATCTTTCCTATTTGTTATCCTATTATCCAATAAGGCTAACTTGATTGGTGTATCTATTCCTTCTCTAAAATGTGTTTTTATTAAAATTTGTATTCCTCCTAAATGGATGTATCCAATTTTTTCTCTATCTTTTTCTGGAATTTTTGATAATTTTTCTATAATTGTTTCCTTATTAATTAATGGTATATTAAACCTTCCTTTTGCATCTTTTATAGTTATGCTCATTTATTTATTACTTATTCCATAGTATACTATATCTTTTCTTGGAAATAATTTTCTAATTGTGGAAAAAGACTCTTCTCTAAATCCATCCTTTTCTTTAAGATTTAACTTAGATTTTTGGATTTCTTCAAATTTCCTTTTGCTGAATATCATTTCTTGTGAAAAACATCCTGATATGTCCTGTGTTTGTACTTCTAATATTTCCTGATTTTCTATTGTTTCTGTTATTTCTGACATTGTAATTTCCTTTTTGTATTGTGTTGTAAGGCCTTACAAGCCTTTTGTTTCTTTTGTAATGGCTGATGGTCCCTAAGTGAACTTTTCACTTAGAAACAGACCTTTTAAGGTTTTTGCCCACAAAAATAACCCCAACTATATTACTTTATGTAGGCGCTGATCAAAAGATAAACAATATTCAATTGCATAATTACCAACATGAGAATCGGTACAGAGACTTGTTGATATGTTTTTAGTACATAACTCCATAGACCATTCCACGGCTCACAAGTGAGCCAATGAGTCCATAGTTTTTCCTTTGACCATGACAACCAGATTTTCAGAGGAATTACTTCAATTTTTATTAACCTTGAACAGTTGGCATGTAATCAGTAGAACCCATGTAATACGTGAGGAGATGTGGATCCATATATCTTTGAAGCGTTTAACGGAGCATATAAAGTCTGTCTTCATCAAAGAGAAAAAAAGAAAAAAAAAATTAACTTCACAAAACATCTTCAATGATAAAGAATATCAATTATAATTTTCAGATCTGAATCCAATTAAACACAGTTGCAAATTATTATTGAATCTGAATTCTTTGAAGACAATAACAATTATTTTCAAATCCAATAATAGCAAAAACCAAACTTGTAAGATCTAAAAACACTAAAACAATCGTAGATTGAAAATAAATTCAATTCTTAATGATACAATACGAAGAGATTCTGATACCACTTATTAAAATTTAATCTTTTGGTGAAAAACATAATCAATAATAGATCTAAGAACATTCATATTAGATCATTAAGAATTAGAAACAAATATGTGAAACCATACTTAAATACATAGCAATCAATTGATTTTGTAGTGGAGTGGTTTGTAATATACCTCAACCAAATTGCCTTAGTTCTTCAATGAGACCATATTTCTTTTCTAGATGGAGAGAAAATAAATTGTGTTATAATTTGGTACAGTGGGGATCATAACCAAAATGGTCTTTATATATTGTTTAATTAAGGTTCCCATAATCCTCTGATTAGAACAAAACTTGTATCTATTTAATTAACCTATATCAATTTTTAGCAGTTTGCATGCTTATCAAAATTAGATAACTTAATTTCAGTTCATCAAATTAAATAGTTAATTAATAGAAAATATATGTTGCCTGATTTGGTAAGAAACGTGATTTCCTAACGCCTATGGTACTTGAAGCCATTGATGCACCTCAAGGTCTAAGCCACTGATACGTAGAAAATGAGATGACCAAGAGAGAAAAAGAATAATGGGAGAGAAGCAAACTAATCCGAAATCCCATAAAGGCACCACATATTTTTACCAAACCCAAATTCAAAAAAAAAAAAAAAAAAAAAAAAAACCTAAATCTTAATCAATGGAATTCAAAAACACATATTGCTTTGGCTTCGATTGCGAAAGATTAGGACCCTGAGCTCTTGGATGCATTAGATTTGTTGAGGACTTGAGAGAAGATGAAGCAAAAGTCCAAAGCAAAGAATCAAAATTGCAACGGAAGGTGGATCCAGAACTCCCAAATCATCTGTGAATGGAGTTTTTGTTTGTTTCAAAGTTCAAAGAAATGATAGATAGAGATTGGTCGCACATAGAGGTTGAACTGCTGGTGGTGGTCGCACATGGAGGTCGAAAAGTTGGTGGTAGTCTGGCGGATGTCATGAGTATGGAGAGAGAGAGAGAGGTGACGTCAAAAGGATACTGGCATGGCTCGCAAAAATGACTGGACAAAAATGATGAAGAAGGATGCAAACGTAAAATTCCCCCCTCAAAATGACGTCATACTGCGAAATAAGAAAAAAGTGTAACTGATGACTGATGTGATTCACCGTCTATTATGTGTCATTTTCACTTTAATAAGGGATTTCTTGTCGTAATATATTTGTAATTTTTTAAAAATTATAGTATAATATAGTAATTTTTTAGGTAAGATAGTTTTAAGATACTAACTTTTAAAAAGTTAAACTTAAGTACAATTTTGAGTCTTTTTTTTTTTTAGGATAAAATTAAAATTTAATTAAAATAAATAAATAAATAAAATATTAAAAAATATATATTTTCCCTCTTTTTCCATTCTCTTCTCTCTCCCTCTCTTTGGTGGTGGCCACCACCACCACTACCACCAATCAACTAATTTCAAAAACTTATCACCTATTAGACTAGTTGCTATTGTTACACCTGACTCTAAAATCGCGCCATCATCCCTCATCGAGTTTAGAGTGAGTCAGCAATCATTCCATCATACTGCCAAGTTCAAGTCACGTAAAAAACCTTAATCTTAACATGACACTGCCAACCACAAAAACACATCCCTAAAGAAGGAGAAAATCTTGTACACAATAGTTGTATATGTCATATGGTAAAATGGATAAATTTTGACCATCATTTTTTATAAAATAGGAATTAATATTATGCACGTAGATAACATCAATCAACGACCTAAATTTATAAGGGGCATAAAATATGTTAAATACAATAATTTTTTTTTAAAGAAGACCTGTTCAACTCATTACTCTCCCCTTGTTTCATCAACGATTATTGATTGGGATGACTGTTTGATGGAGCAAGAGTGACAACGGAGAAAGAGAAGATGTGAATGATAGAATAGAGATATATATGTTCTCTTAATTTTTTTAATTAAACTTATTTTTTAAATTTTTTATTCAAATTTCAATTTTATCCATGAAAAAATTCAAAATTTTCAAAATAAGGACTTAAACTAGACTTTTGAAAAGTTAGTGGACTAAAACTACTTAAGTAATAGTTAAGGAATGTCTTATTTGATAACGATTTTTATTCATAATTTTTTACTTTTTTTAAGTAATTTTTCATTCAAATATATTTGGTAACGATTTCTGATTTTGATAGTTATATTTTTAAGGAACCACTACGAAAATATGAGGTTACTTATAAATTTTTAAAAATTTATAATTTAGATGTCAAATCTTAAATATATTATTATATCTTTTATGGTTACATTTACTTCAACTTTTATTTGAAGTTTGAAATTAAGATTTAATCTCTATTGTATAATAAATTTGTATTTAAATGAAGATTTAATCTTTATCATATCTTAAATTTAAAGTTTATGTTGTATTTTGTCAACCCTATAAATAGGGCCATTAGCAGTGTATTATAAACACAAAAATAAATGAAAATTATTTCTTCTGCTCTTTCTATTTTCTGCACTTATTTTTATTTATAACACGTTATCAGTACGATAATATATATTCAAGACTTGTGATTTTATATATGTTAAATACTCTTTGCCATAATATGCCACGTTATCAACACGACAATATATGTTCAAGATTTTACAATTAAACTCAAATATTATTTTTATTCAAAATATTTATTGATTGATTTAATTAGACATCATAAATTAATAATATTTATAGTTTATTTATTTTTTAAATTTGTTAAGTTGTTTGTTTTATATGTCAAATATCTATATATCTATATTGTAATATTGTCTTTAATAACTCTTATCCTTTAGACATCGATAATAACTCCATATGTCACATCATATTCATATTAGGAAGCCAACAAACCTTAAAAATGTCTTAAATTAAACTCCATTATTTTATTATAAATTATATTTTTTATTATTTACATATTTATTTTATATGAATAATTTGTTATAACTAATTTATATTTATATTTAATTATTATTATTATTATAAAAAGATGGTTTGTTAAACCCCAAAACTGCAGAGCCACATCAACACAATATCTGCAATTCAAACACCTTAACGCATCTACACAACCAAATCGAACAATAGGGACAACTAGACGGCGTAGCCAAGCCCTATCACAGGCCAAGAAACCCTAGTTTTAAGATGAAGAGATAGGCGAGAGAGAAAAGACCCGAGAATAGTATTAATTTATTATGCATTACTCTTTAGAACAAAGAATGTGAGTAAAGGTACATGGTTGAATACTCGTACTATTTTTTTCAATTAAACTGTAACATTAGACACACATCACTACTATAATATAAGCAATATAGGACGGCTTCAAATTTAGAGTGAGAAACAAATAGGACGGTCACATGTATATGGCCGTCGTTTAAGAAATATAGGACGGCTATTACGGAAAAAGATGGGCGTTACTTTATAGGACTGCTTATAGCCGTCTTAAAAAAAAAATTGTAAGCTTTCTTTTAGGGCGGCTATTAGCCGTCTTATATTCCCACATATAGGACGGCTAATAGCCGTCCTAAAAGAAAGCTTTCAATTTTTTTTTTTACTTATACTCTCGATCCCCTTTCACACGTACAGTACTTCTTTTACAAACAAGCTAATTAATATCAAGAGCTGGTACTCGATTCTTCCCACTAAGAGAGCTAGATCTGCTTTCATTTTAGATCAGAAAACACCCACCGTCGCCACGGCCGAAGAGAATAGGAAAACTCCTCAAGAAATGTGCAAGAGTACTCGCATAAGGTTGAAGAGCGACTTTTTCATCCCCTTTTCTTTGCATCTTGGGTTTTCAAGTAGAAATTTTTTTAAGGTTGAACAGCGCCTTTTTCATCCCCTTTATTTTTTGCATCTTAGATTTTCAAGTAGAAAAAATGTTTTAAGGTTGAACAGAAACTTTTTTCCCGCCCTTTATTTTTTGCATCTTAGATTTTCCTCTAGAAAATTTGTTTACTAAGTACTTGTTCTTTTTTGTTAAAGTTCAAGTAGCCGATATGAAGCTTCAGGAGAACTCCACCAAGATCCTCGAGACGTCGATATCATTGTTAGTTGATGTTTTTTATTTATTTACTATATTTATAGTTGAACTTGTGTATTTGAGTGATTCATTAAACTTGTATGTCCCATCCTGCTTAATCTTTTGCTGAATATTCATGAAATCTCTGTTTACAGCTTATTCGCGATCCCCTTCACCTGTGAGGCATGACTCAAGGTTTGTGTTTTATGATTAAATGATTTTTTAATTTGCACTATGGTATTGTATTTGGGGATTGTTGTTACCTTTTGATGCAGTTACTTTCTTTTTGTCTGAGAGTGGAAATTATATGGTGGATGTATATGAATGATGTGACAAAGAAATTGTATAATGTCTATGCTGTGGTGGCCTTGTTTGTGCAGATTTAAAGTGAAAAAGGAGACTTTAAAGACTTATGAATTAATAAAGTATAACGGCAAAAGAGATCATAAAAGTGATGGGCTACTTGCTTATTATTTTTAAGCCGTCCTATATTGTGTATGTTATTGTAATCTATCTATGTAAATTAAAGCTAGCAAGTTTTTGAATTTTAGATTGTATATATGTTCTTGAACATTATGATAATCTCTACATGTAAATTAAAGCTAGTTAGGCAGCTTTGAACCACATATTTGTAATGTAAATTATGGATATTTTTGGAATGAAATATTGTATTCTGAATCTGAATTGTGTTCTTGGAATGATTATAATTTGTACAGGTTATATAGATTTTAGTCCGGACAAACAAAAAATTAAAAAAAAAATTTAAAAAAAAAAAAAAATTATATAGGGCGACTTTTGACCGTCCTAAAAAAACTATATAGGACGGCTATTGACCGTCCTATAAAATTCTTTTAGGACGGTCAAAAGCCGCCCTATATAATTTTTTTTTTTTTTAATTTTGTGGCCGTCCTATAAACAATTTATAAGTGACTAAAAATGTGAGACTTATTCCATAAAATATGAAGTTTTTATCCGCATATTTACTAATAATTGATATTACACAAAGTCTCATTGATATATGTGATTTATTGTATTCTATAGTACATATATATATATATATATATATACAGAATTCTATAGTATGTATGATAAACTAAAAATATCACAAAGGGATTTAGACTATTCTTTATATCGAATGAACTTGAATCCACACCCTTGTCTTTCTTTGTTGTAGCCTATCTCAATATTAGACCAACAACAAACACTCATTCTATTAGATTCTGAGCCGATGGGCGTAAACAAGTAACAACCACAAAAATATTTACCCTTTAATACATAAATAATCTAATTATTTAAATAATTTTACTTTTAATTATTTTCTGTAAAAAAAAATACATATTTATTTTTTTATACTAAAAAATATATATTTATTTATATTATAAAAAAATAAACATATTTTAAAAATAAAATTAAAAATAAAATTTATATAAAAAAAATTATATCTTACAATTAAATTAAATATTAATCAATAGAAAGTCAGTCTTTACCAAGATGTATTGCAAATTTGCAACATAGAGCAAATACCATTTTGGTTATAAAATCAATGCCATTCATTATCCATCAAAGAAAGTCTGAACCACGTCGCTTTTTAGATTTAGTATTATTCTTTCAATTTCAATTCACGTGCATTTCGGCGGGTAAGGTGTATTTAGAGCATTCCAGTTTTTATTTTCAATTTTTGATACCTCAAATTCTCTCGATATTCAAGTGGGATCTCTTAAATAACAAAATTTTAGTTATTTGTACTTTTTTTTTCTTCTAAATTAAACAAATGTTTTAAATTAATTTATAATTTTAAAATAATAATATCAATTTATCAATTTTAAATGTTTAAATTTATCTTTCTATATTTGTAATATTTTTATTAACTTTTCATTTTTTTCTTTAAAAAAATATTATTTTAATTATTTTAAGTTAGTTTAGTTTTTTTTATTCACCGGACCAATAAGACAAAAAGTTAATCAAATCTCAACCCTAGTTAATAAATTTCATCAATTAATATAAATTTAGAGCTTTAAATAATTAAAAGAATATAAATTGTAATAAAAAAAATTAATAAAAAATATTATAAATATTAAAAGATAAAAATACCCTTTTAAAATTGATAATTTGATATTAATATTTTAAAATTAGCAAATAATTAAAAAAGTTGTTTAATTTAACAAAAAAAAAAACAGTACCCGGCCGTGAGTCCGTGGCTAAAATTCGAATATATAAAAAATATCACATACAAATTGATGGAATCACTTGGGGCGCCAAAATAATTATTGGAGTATTTCAAAAGTACTTAACCTCATTTTTTTCTATTTTAACCCTCAACAAATAAACTTTATCAATTCCACGAAAACTTAAAAAAGGTTAAAATGTACCTATTGATTATAAAAACACTTCCTATGTGTTCACAATTTGGCAGCTTGCAAGTTGCAACACTTCAAAATAGAGCGGCCAAGTCATGGCAACAAATAATCCAAAACATTAGTACGAAATATTTGCAAAGTTTTGTGAAAGTAAAATGAATATTACTCGTTATACACTTTCTATAATTAAAATTTGGAAAAAGTATCCATATGATCCCTAAACTTTTATCTTGAGATATTTTAGTCCATAAATTTTTAACTAGTACACTTTAGTTTCTATATTTTAAAACTTTAGGACGTTACCGTACAAAAAAGGAATTTTTTTAATCCCTAAATTTTACTAAAATCCTAAAATTTTGGTACTAAAATGTATGTTTTTCCCCCTAAAAATGACATAAGTGTACTAATAGAAACATTAAGAACTAAAATGTTCCAAAAACATAAATTTAGTGATTGTCGTGTTCTAAGACCCTAAAATTTTATACTCAAATTGAATGTTTAGAGAGTGTACAATAAAGAGTTCTAATAATTGTCAGGTATATATATATATATATAGGGATATGATCGGTTGTCACAATTTTTTATGTAATTTATTACACCATTTGATTTAAGGGTTGAGATATATATATATATACATATATACATATATATGTATACATATATACATATATATGTACAAATATACATATATATGTACACATATATACATATATATGTATATATAGGGATATGATTAGTTGTCATTATTTGTTATGCAATTTATTACACCCTGTGATTTCAAAGGTTGAGATTTAAGAAAATAGTTTCTCTCTCCTATCCCCTCTAAATCTTAACAGTTGAAATGTGATAGTGTAAAAAGTTGCTTAATATTTTGTAGTCACTAATCCTATCATATACGCGCGCGCGCACACACACACATATATATATCTTTAAGAGGAAGGACAATTGACACGTATCTAAGGTTTGAGGTGAAGTCACATGAGGTACTTATAGTTCACTTATGGCATGTTTGGCTCGTTGAATAAAAAAGTAACGAATATAGTAATTATAATGGATTTGAATGGAAAGGAAATAATATTACTATTGCAGAGTTTGGTTTAACAACTGAAATTTGAGAAAGAATTTTTATTTCAGTGTTTGGTTTGCATTTTGAATGGAATGAAATATTCTTTATATTACCTTAATATCTCTATGTTCAGTAAAGCATAAATAATGTCATTTGTTAATTATTATTTTTTCTTTTTAAATTGCTATGTTATTAAAAATTATTTTTTATTACAATTATTACATAATTTGAAAGAAAAAAAAAATTCAAGCATGAAACAAATATCCTTCACAATTTTCTTAATATTGTTAAAGGAACACTCCACATATATAATCTTTAATATATACACAAAAAAGAGAAAATAGAAGGAAAAAACAAAAAAGATATATTGAAGACTGAAGTACAGCTCACCTTAATAAGTCGAATGGTAGAGCTACTTCTCTTCAGAAGTATAAAGCCAAAGGACTTGAAAATGGATAGCAATATTGGAGCAACAATGAAGGGAGAAGAAGAGAAAAAAAAAAAAAAAAAAAAAGGATCAACAGTTCAATAATCGAGGAAGTCAAATGGTGAGAGAATGGGTACTGTGAAGGTACGAGTGACGGGTTGAGAAACAATAAGATGGAGTTAGAGTTTTTGTTAAGTTGTGTTTTGGGGTAAAATTGGAATAATACATTTTCAATAAATAGAACAAAGAATGTAATGACTTTTACATAAGTGGGTAGATGAAAGACTTTTATATGTCTTTTAGTTTTTTTTTTTTTTAAAGAAAAAAAAAGGCTCTAAAGGCCCTTTTTTTTTTTTTTATTAATAAAGAGAAAACAACTCACACACCATTTTTTATATGTCTTTTAGTTCATTACATTATCAGTCTCATTTATTTTAACCAAACGTGCACTACGCATTCCAAGTTAAATTATGCTTAGGCTAAAGGTATGAATACAAGCTAATGGGTGGACCCATAGGTTGGCCTACATTCACCCTTTGTACTTTGGCCTAGTGCCCTAGTTCTTATAGGAAGATTTTGTCCTAAATAGAATCATTTTTAATAAATTGATCACTTTTTTTTTTCAAACTAGCAATATTTCATACCAAAGCTAATAGTTTTATATCAAATTACTCAACATATATATGAAAATACCTTTACTTCATAATTTTAATAAAATGAAATCAAGATAAAAAGATTTTACCACATCACTGACAACCACTACCGATGAACTTATCGGAGCCACAACCACCCTCATTTAAAAGGAATGTAACATGTTACATTCACATGTTGAGTTAGATGTAACATGTTACATTCTTATCGGAGCTTCGATGATCTTCATAAAAATGGATGTAACATATTACATATAAAAGATAGAGTTGAAGTAATATGTCACATACAAAATAGAGGTAGATGTAATATATTACATAAAATGGTAGAGGGAGATGTAACATGCTACATAAAAAATAAAGAAATCATAGATGGATGTAACATGTTACATATAAAAATAGAGATAAATATAATATATTATATACAATGATAGATGTATATATAACATGCTATAAATAAAGATAAGAAAACTACATAAAATAAATTACAATTATCTATAATACGTTATACCTATATAAAAATAGAGATGGATGGAACCATGTATCTTATAAACATCTCAACACCAAATGCATGCGAATAGCTTTATGTTCACCATTGTACATGTGTTTTTGCCTTGTTTAAGGCTTAGCAAACAATAATTTGTTCCCAGTTTTCTATTTAACTTTGATTGAAAGGATCTCATTATTCAACTTAGATCTCATCCATCCACGATGGGTATATGTGTATGAAGAATGAGAAGCTTGAGATGCATGTAAGGTACATGATATAATATGCCTTGGAATTAATTTATCAAAACTAACCGTATATCCATTATCAAAATTTTCAACAATTTCTCCAATAACCGAACAACCAGTTGCAATTCCAAGTTTGATGCATTAAGAAAAAAACCAAAAAACAAAGATATATATGATATACATATAAGTATATAAAACTAGTTATTATGAAAATTATATGACAACAAATGTGGAAAGATGATAACTCTACGAAAGTAGAGTTATTTAGCCACTTTCAAGCCAACTATTTGTCTTATTTTGAGCTTAATATCATAAAAATGGCTTAATTTATGTTCAATTGTGCCAATGTAGGTGAAAAGGTAGCAAAAATAGGAAAAACAAGTCAAATGACACAAGTTGTGCTATTAGGACACAATTGCTATAGCAATGCTATGGAAATGTTCCAGGAAAACTTCAGGATGTGGCAGTGACAACTTTAGGCCGTGATGCACGTCCCAGACTAGCAATTTGAGACGCCAAGCTGAGCTGCTCACTATTTTAGGCCACAAAATGCGTACTTTTTAGGCAATTCAAGCAAATTAGGCTACAATGCACACATTTTAAGCCTAGACGTTACTCATTTTTCTTGTGCATGAAACATGCCAAATTTTCTATTTAGATTATTTTCCTATTATTACCATGATTCATACTTGAACTATAATTGCTTTTAACCTACAATACTAGGTCTATATACAAAAATCTTAAGCAATCAGGCAAATAGATTCACCACATTCCACCATTAATCTAAATATTTATAGAAAGAGGTAGCAATTTAAAGAACGAGGCAAATCAAGAGGAGGATTCAAGATTGAAGATGCTGGAGTTTAGGTCCACCAAAGTAATAATTGGAGGAGATTTATTTCTAAAGCGACAAGTGAAGATTGATCTTAACTTTCTCTACCCTTTTGTGTTTTATCTATTCTCTTGTATTTTACTCATTATTTTGAGACTTTAATGCATATTTTATGAAACTAAACTTGTTGTTAAGATCCTCTTGAATTCGGTCTTTTATATAATAAATTAGTTTATTATTTCATTGTATTATGATTGCAAATTTGATTATATTATTCAATCTAATTTACTTTCAATTAATTGTATAATTAATAATTATACCATAGAGGCAATTAGGTAACTTTGAGAGAAATATTTAATTGCCTGTCTTGATTAAATAGCATACATAGTTTCTAGGTTGAGAGGTATGATTATTGTGGATATGGTTGATAATTAATTAATTAATAGTAGTTTAATTTAATTGGCATGAGAGTGTAATTATGTTAGGTTATTATATTGTGTGTAACTCACTTGAGAGATGAATGCATGCATAGGTTAGAGTTAATTAATCATATAATTTATTTGACAATTGCTTGGGATAGTGTATTTTATTACTCTTTTGTGCTTAATTTATTAGTGTGCTTGTTTTGAATCCTATAGTGTAAATATTAGAATTTTTTTATTTTTATTATTTAATCTATCCATTTTCGTTAACAGTTTAGTATAATTATAGTTTTGGTACTCAAATTCTTATTTATCCAATCTTCATGGGTACAACAACTTGATCTTTAAATACTTATTACCTATACATCAACTAGTGCACTTGGAGTTTAGCATGAACAAGTTTTTGACTCCGTTGTCAAGGATTGTCATTAATTTGTGATTTGATATTATTACTAGGATTATCAAAACTAATTTTGGCACAAAAAATACAAAAAAAATTATTTCATTTTATTTTATTTATTTTCTTTCATACTATTTTATTAACTCTTTCTTCTTACAACATAACTTTCTATTTTCATTTTAGCAGTCATTTTATTTATCTTTTGTATAAATTTTTCTTTTAGTTTTTCTTCTTACACATAGAGTGGAGGGGACCACACCTATAGCAATATGTCTACACTAATTCGAACCCATCACATTTATACTATCAAAATTTTGATTAGAGGAGTCAATCTTACAACTTTTAGAGTTATAATTAAAAAAAAAAAACCTTCTACATGGCCAACATATATAATAAACTACTCCCATCAACCACAATCTTTTTTTTACAACCTTACTCAAACCCAAAGCTTTTTGTTTGGTGACAACAATATCAACACACATATAGAAGACAAAGAGCTCAACCATGAGGAAACATTTAATTTGGGTGAAGTACATGAGGTAATGGAGGACATGGAGGATCCTAAGCATGTGGTAGAAGATGAACCCAATCATACAATTGAAGAGCATGTAGTAGCTCAAAAGGAGGAAAAAGAGACTCCTAAAGAAAAGAAGATACAACTCAAAGCAACCAGAGTATTTAACTTCAATGTGGAAAAAAAGGAGCTCACTATAAGGATTTAAGTGAGTTAGATCATAACAACCATGGACCTCCCCTTTGATGTTGGTATGAGCTATGAGTTAAATTTTGCCAATGAGCTTGAAGAGTGCAAGTTCATGATGGAAGCTCCAACCAACCCATTTGAATTGACTTTCAAGCAAGATTTTGGTGTTAGAGAGTTCTATTTCTTAAATAAGGGTCTTGATACTCCTACAAAGAGGAAAGAATCATGATGATCTTGGCCCAACAACAATAAAAACTTACAAGTGGTTGTTTATAGAATGCTATGTTTATTATCCACCTTGATGGGTAAGGATGGTCAAGCCAATAACCTAAAATGTGACCCTTATTGGTAGGCAATCCAAGAAAAGAAATTAAAATTGTAATTTTGATATTTTATTTGTTTTCTTATTTTATGTTATTAGGTGAATAAATCAAAAGAGGAAAATAATGGTGCTGACATAGACATATCAAGTTGTGAAGACTATGACATCATTGAGGGAGTTTTTCTTTACTTTATTTATTTTTATGTTGTTTCTTTTTGTGTTTTGTACATTGAGGATAATGTACAATTCAAGTATGGGGGAGGGAATTCTATTCTTTTCTTTTGCTATAATCGGCAATTTTTTTTTTAGGATTTTTTTTATAATTAGGTAAAAATTTATGAACATATAGAATCTAAATGCATGTATGCTTGATATAAAATCTATGATCCCAATGATAAAATTGATTGTCATGACTAGGATAAAGAATGTAGCATATTTATTAAGATATTTACTTGAATCTTGTGTTTGCTTGCTAGCTTTTGATTGTTTTATTTCAACTTTATACACATGCTCATGATTGATTTTGGAGTTCTTATTGGAAAAAAAAATAGTATGAGTTATGCCATGTGATTAGATTTTTTATGTTTTAGAATTTATTTGATTACCCCTTGAGGCAAAATCCTATATAGTATTTAGCTAGAGAAATTATTTAGGCCTTTATTTGAATTGATTGAGCCTTTCAAGCTAATTATTATTTTTTTCCTTAGTCACTCATTTGAGCCTAATGAAATAAATTTTGAATCTTTAAACCACATGTTTAGCCTAATTGAAAATGTGTATTACTTTTACCTTTGCATTCTTATTAGTTTGTGTGAAAATATAATCATTGTGCTATAGAATAAAGTGAAGTGTGATGCACCCTAAAAAAAAAATCTCACAACACCAATATCCCTATAAACAAAAAGAAAAGAAAAATAATAAATTAAAAAATAAGTTTAGGAGTGTTGTGAAATTACAAAAAATATGGAATAAATAATGAAAAATATGTTGGTTCACGCTCAAAATTATTACCTTTGACTAAGCGGTTATTGCAGTATAGCTTTAAGTGTCGAATCCACAGCGAAGCTAATTAAACCAACAAAACAAAAGTTATCACAAAATAAATAGAAGAAATAATTTTATAATTGAAAAAAAGAAATTGACAATAATTAAATATAGCAATCTTGGTAGAAAATAAATCAATATGCAAATAACAAGACTTCGAGATTCACTTAATTATTTTGTTTTAATATTATTAACTTTTATTCCTATTTACTACTCAATTGCATGTTTCACATCCCAAACAAACAATTGAAAAATTTAGATTTGAAGATCTAAGACGAAATTTAATGTTATTTGATTGGAGAAAAATAATGTTTTCATGGTAGAACAATTTAATTTATTCTTACAAGCTATCTAACATCGACAATATATCAAATTGACAATATCGCAGTAGAAGATTAACTCATAAAATAAATAAAATAATTATAAACTAAAAGTTGCACATAAAAAAAGCATGACTGAATTTATATGAAATTGAAGAATATAATTTATTGAATGCAACAAAAAGATGAACAAAATAATTTCTCAAAACAAATTTATAAACTATAAAGCACTCATAGGAATAAAAGAATGAATAAAAAAACTACATAATTAAGCTCCTCTCTAGCCTTTCTCTAAATTTAGCCTAGCTTACAAATCATTCTCACAAATTCTAGAGAGAAAGAACGAGAATAAAAAGTAAGAACTCTTGCAATTTTCTTCATGCTTCCAAGTGTTGAATGTCCACGTATTTATAGTGTTGGAGTAGGAAGATTTGCTGAATCATAATAATATCACGCCATTTTCTCTCTGAAGATAATTTATTTTCAAAGTATTTCTAAATATGAATCGTAGATAAATATCTTATCTTTCTAGAGAATCAAAAATCATTTAATTTGGAATTGTACACAGAAAGTTATATCAAATATACTAACAGCTGTCCAACTGCAAGATATTTCAGATTGCATCTTATTTTTGGCCTTGAAATAATTCTATTTGATATTCTTCGTGAAATGCAAAATCATGCATCATTGAATTATCTTTTCATATCATCTTGAATCACTTCATTTGAATATTTGAGTCCAAAGTTATCCACAAAATACAGCAGTAGGTTGTTGAGATCTTGAGAATAAATATCGCATAAATCCAATTTTGATTTCTTTGCTCTATTTTGGTTGATTTCAATGATTCTACAAGCATAAAATCATTATAATAAATATAAATAACATTTATAAAATTAATATAGATAATGATTAATTTTAAACCGATTAAATCATAAATGTTAATTAATTCACATATTTAAATATGCATTTTTATACTATTATCATATGTGATCGGGTGTACTAAATTAATTAATGAAAGCTCAATTATAATTTATATATTGTATGATGACTAAAGAGCAAGCTAAGGTGTGAAATTAGCTTAAATTTCATCATTTATCTTACCCACCTAAGCCTAACATTATAAGCATGCAAAGTCTTCTTAATCTTTAGCTAAATGCATTAATTACATTAGTGGAGAGAGGTGTGAAAAATAGACCTACGAGACTTGTGCTAAAAGTTAATTTATTAGCATTTTTATATAAGTTAATTTCATGAGTGCATTTAATGATATCATGTGCAATTTATGCACACGAATTATTTTGTCAAAAATCTTACATATATTATATTGATGAAAAGTTAATTGATAGCATGTGAATCTCCTTTCAATATGATTGCACAATCTTTGAGGGAAAATATTTTCAATTAAATATGACAATTAGTGGAAATGTGTTAGTAAATATTCTACTCATGTTGATTAGTAATTTATTCATCATTGTTAGCTTTGGCTTTAGCTTTGCTTGAAGACAATCAAAGAGTTAAGTTTGGGAGTGTGATAATTTTACTAAAATAGAGTTATTTAGCCACTTTCAAACCAATTATTTATCTTGTTTCATGCTTAGTATCATAAAAATGGCTTAATTTATATTTAATTGTACCAATGTAAGTGAAACAGTAGCAAAAAAAGGAAAAAAGAGTCAAATGACACAAGTTGTACTGTTTCAGTCTCTCATTTGGACCAGTTTCCTATTTTCACCATGATTTTTACTTGGACTACAATTACTTTTAACCTACAACACTAACACTATAAATACAACTCTTAAGCAACCAAGCAAATGGATTCACCACATTCCACCACTAACCTAAATATTTAGACAAAGAGGTAGCAATTTAGAGAATGTAGCAAATCAAGAGGAGGATTCAAGATTGAAGCTATTGAGATTTAGGTCCACGGAAGTAATAGTTGAAAGAGACTGATTTCCAAAGAGACGAACAGAGATTGGTTTTAACCTTCGCTACCCTTTTGTGTTTTATTTATTTTCTTGTATTTTACTCATTGTTTTGAGACTTTAATGCATATTTTATGAAGCTAAACTCGTTGTTAGGATCATTTTGAACTCGGTATTTTTACATAATAAACTAGCTTATTCTTCCATTCTATTGTGATTGCAAATTTAATTATATTATTCAATCTGATTTACTTGTAATTAATTGTCTAATTGACAATTATACTATAGAGATAATTAGGTAGTTTTGAAAAAGTATTTAATTGCTTGGCTTGATTGAATATCATACATAATTTTTAGGTTAAAAGGTACAATTATTGTGTATGTGGTGTTTAATTAACGTTCTTAATTAATAGTAGTTAAATCTAATTGGCAGGAGAGTACGATTATGTTATGTTATTATATTGTGTGTTGTTTACGTGAGAAAAGAATGCATGCATAGGTTAAAGTCAATTGATCATATAATTTGTTTGACAATTGCTTTGGATGGTAAATTCTTATCACTCTTTTGTGTTTAATTTGTTAGTATGGCAGTTTTCAATCCAGTAGTGTAAATATTATGATTTTGTTATTTTTATTATTTTATCTATCCACTTTCGTTAACCTAAATAATGTAGCGTAATTATGGTTTGGTGCTCAAATTCTAATTAATTCAATCATCGTAGGTACGACAACTCGATCTTTAAATACTTATTACTTATACATTGACCCATGCACTTGTAATTAATTGTCTAATTGACAATTATACCATAGAGATAATTAGGTAGTTTTGAAAAAGTATTTAATTGTTTGTCTTGATTGAATATCATACATAATTTTTAGGTTAAGGGGTACAATTATTGTGTATGTGGTCGATAATTAACGTTCTTAATTAATAGTAGTTAAATCTAATTGGCAAGAGAGTGCGATTATGTTAGGTTATTATATTGTGTGTTGTTTACTTTAGAAAAGAATGCATGTATAGGTTAGAGTCAATTGATCATATAATTTGTTTGATAATTGCTTTGAATGGTAAATTCCTATCACTCTTTTGTGCTAAATTTGTTAGTATGGTAGTTTCAAATCCAGTAGTGTAAATATTATGATTTTTTTTATTTTTATTATTTTATCTATCCACTTTCGTTAACCTAAATAGTGTAGCGTAATTATGGTTTGATGCTCAAATTCTTATTAATTCAATCATTATAGGTACGACAACTCGATCTTTAAATACTTATTACTTATACATTGACCTATGCACTTGTGGTTTAGCATGAACAAAAGATTAAATCTCCAAACAGTTCAGGGCCCTTCAAGAATGTAACGAGAGTTGTAATATGTAAAAATTTGTGTTGACCCTTCACAAATTGTTTAGGCAAATGTCAAACATGGCTGACCTCAAATGGAAAGCTTCTACTATTAGCAACCAAGAAGCCAAAATCGTTTTCTCCAAGCCACAAGAAGAGGCTAGGAGAAACAAGATTTAGACACCTTGTAATCATTTCAGCCACCATAATCATTTTCAATCTCTTTAAGGAGCTATTCTTTAATGAAACCAAGTTGTGTCTCTCCATTCGTTGAAAACTCATGAAAGAGAAAAATAAAAAATAGAAAATGAAGGGAAAGAAACAGAGACGAAGACGATGAAATAATTGTAAATTTGTAGACAAAAACTATCTTAAGATCTTTGGAGAAAATCATTTGTCGGCATCAAATTTAGAGGTGGAGTGTTGTGTGGAAGGAGTTTGTTGCAAAATCGATAGAAATATCTAAATATGGAAATACAATAAACTCATATGAGGGCAAAAAAGTAAAGTTTTATGGTCCAAACGAAGTCACATAGAGACTTTGAAAAATTTGTTTATATTCACCACATGGCATCTACTTTAGGTCATTAAGACCCGTATAGGTGTCTGAGTTGAATGTACTAAAGATTAGCTTAGACTGAACACATGTTCTTGAGCGGGGCTCTTCTTGGAACGTGAGCCAAAGGAATGGACACTCTTAGTAACTATTACTCTATAATTTATGACAAGACGTTGCAAATTTTGAATCACACCAAATATTATTTAAATTGCTTGAAAGAAACGAATTGAGATGATAAACTCTTTGTATAATTCACTCGGTTTCTTCCTTTCATCATTATAATTCATATTAAGAAATAACATAACGTGTCAAATCAACTCATAAAATTTATATCGAAAACTACATTGCTACTTGTTGAAAGGTGGGTATTGTTATCCATTATTCTTTTGGATCTAAGATCATGTGCATAATTGAAATGAAAGTTCTTCAATAACCTCTATATAATTGACCTTCTCCATGTTCACAAACAAAATAAAGTCACATGTCACGAGCAGTTTCTACCGACCTCTTAGAAGATAAAGACCTCCAAAGGTACTACAATACTACTAGTAGCTAGCTACTTTCCAGACAAACAAACAAAAAATTACATCTTTTTTTTTTTTTTTTTGCACTCATGAGACATGATGATGAATTAAAATATTTTCGATATACTCATGATTGTCACATTTTGAAGAATATCGAAATGGACAAGATATTTTCATCGATAAGTTTAATATTTTTAAAATTATTATAAATTTTATAAATTTTTTTATCGATATTAATAATATTTTTTTATATGTATTCTATATTTTTGTAAAATTAAATTATCCAATATATTTATAAATAACAGTATATTGTACTTGTCCCTATTCTCTCTCCTTACATATCGTGTGTCTCTGTTTGTTACAACAAACAATATATTGTTCAGATCAATGCTATTACAACGTAACAAACCAAGTCCCTATTACTATTGATTCACATATATTTCGATCTTTAAATTATTAAGTGCAATGGAATTTGCTAGGATGTGGGTTTGAACGCCACCTCTATATATATATATATATATATATATATTACTAACCGAATTGATTAAAACGTCAAGACAATTAGTTTTACATATTAACATAAGTTAAAGACTTATTCATCTTATGAAAATGAGTTATGCCCTCTTTTAAAACAATATTTATAACATTTTTAAAATTTGTAACTATAAAAATAACTCAACTTATATATATATATATATATATAAAGAGCCCAACACAATATTTTGCATTGAACGTTGTTGATGTAATTAGTTCAAGTAATTTTCCTTTTTTTAATAAAAACAGTACTCGTGCACTTTAGATTCAAAGTTATACCTCACAACTCTTCAACTCTTCAATTGTCACTAGGCTACTCATACCTGACATCCCCACAAAGATATTGAGACGTGAATACTAAATAAAAATCCAAAATTAACCCACCCTAACACCATCTCTACAATCCCATCAGCACATGGTTTTGTTGAAACCCTATTGAAATCTAAGTTGGGATCCAAACACCTTAGTTAAATATATATAGCTTAAATTGGTATTCCATTTTATAAAAAAGAAAAAGAAAAATATTGGTACTCCATAGAACTCATATGAATATATATTACAAAAGTAGTATTCGAAATGGGGCAAAAAGAAACGGCAATGATAAGCTTGAAAAGACTCATAGCCATAGCGAAAAAGTGGCAAAATAAGGCAGGCATTGGAAAGAGAAGGCTTTCATTACCAAGAACAAACCATATTCGTGTACAACCTCACAAGGGTCATTTTGTTGTTTACTCTCTAGACAAAGGACGTTTTGTGGTTCCTCTAACGTATTTGAATTGTACCATTTTCAAAGAGCTATTAAGAATGTCCGAGGAAGAATTTGGACTAGCAAGTGCTGGTCCAATAACTTTGCCATGTGATTCAGCTTCATTTGGAGTATATAGTATCAGTTGTTGAAAAAGAGGTTTCTATGGAGCTTCAAAAGGCTTTGTTATTGTCGTTGCTTTATAATGGTCATAAGTGCTTAGCAACTATTGGGAATACGAGTCCTTGTCACATAATTACCATTCATGGGTTTTGATTAAGTCTAGAGATTTGGTTTGGGTGTGAAATTAATTATTATTAATTTATTTTGTTAATATAATTTTTTCTCAGTGACATTTGTAGGTACCATCTTTATTCGATCTCTAGAAAAGAGAACTCGTTCAAAAAGGAAAAGGTTGAACTTGTTTTTTCCCATGCGTCAATGGGCCGAATTTGGTTTTTAAGCGCCTCACTTTATTGGATTAGCCCAAACACATATATGAACTGTGTTTGTCCACTTTTCGAGTTCAAGATTAATATAACAAGTTTTTGATGAAAATTGACAAATAAAAAAAATAGCAAGCTTTTTGATCAAAATGGTAAGTTTTAATTCATATGTCCATACTGATTTTACCAAAATATCATTTCTTTGGTTGTGTTTGTTTCAAAAGTCTGTAAAGTTTATAAACTTTTTTAAGAATTTTGTAAGTTTAATAGAATAATTTTCTTTTGTATTTTTTCCAAAAAAAATTTAATTTTTCTAAAATATTTTTTGAATTAAATTGATTATATCTTATCTTAAACATTATTTACAGTACTCTGATTTTGTTTAAGTTTATGGCTCTGATACCAAATTATGGAGCTGAATTTTAAAGCTTCAATTAACTTTTATTTTCTTATATGTTCTCTAAATAAGTTAAACCCAAAGATTAGATTATCGAATTCTACTTCATTTACTATAATATATTTTTGCATAGAATAATTTTTGAAAATTTTTCTTACCTAGAGATGGCAGTGGATCAGATTTGGCCCGATCTGGTCAAGATTCGATCCGATCCGAAATCTAAAAAATTCACTCTAAACTGCTCCAAATTGATTCGTGGATCAGTGGATCGGATCATAAGTGTGATTCACAAATCGTGGATACCCATGATCAGATCCACTGACCCGTTTTTTTTTTTTTTTTTTTTTTCCTTTCTTTTAAATCGTGAATCAGAAATAAGTCAAATCAGTACTTGTGGGTTTCCTTTATGGATGGCCGGTACTAATCAGATAGCCAAAGGACATGAATTGATAGCAAAAAACAATAATAATAATGATCTTCAGGAGATGCACACACTTGGGTGTGTAAGTTCATCACTAACAACATTAATATTTAGGGATCCATCACCTAATTCTGACGATTATCAACTGAATTGGGTTTTTGGAAAGAAGATGTCCTCATCAAAGTCTGCTGAAGAGGTCACTAGCTATACCTCACTTCCATTAGAGCTTAAGAAAAAACGACAAGCTGTTCTTCAACTCATCCTCATTGCAACTCATCCATATAAATTATTTCAACTTAATGATGCCATCAAAACCTTATTGCAACTCATCCATATAAATTATTTCAACTTAACGATGCCATCAAAACCTTAATAGGGAGAAACCATTTGCAGGAAGAAAAGAAAATGCCTAAATCATTTGCAGGAAGAAAATTAGGAAAAATACCCAGGATTGATAAGGCCCATTACACTGATTTGCAGGAAGAAAAGAAAATGCCTAAACATGTATAGGTCGAAATAAGCCACAAGCCAAAGAGAATACCTCGCAACTGGAGATGATGATTGTTGTCGGTGATGATGATCAGAAAGCCGTTGGAGAGACGGAGACTCGGAGGCGACCAAAGAGACTCGGAGGCGACGGAGACGGAGACTCGCTGTGACTCTGTGAGGTGTGAGCTGCAGAGGTTTTCAACTTTTTCAGATTTTATTTGGATCCACGGATCCAGAATTGGATCGATCCATGAGAAATTTGATTTGAAGTGATCCATTAAATTTCAATTCAGATCATAATCAGATCCACTTTCGATCCACACTGATCTGATTCAGACAGATCACAGATCGAATCAATCCACAGAGCTTCGATCCAAACGGATTAGTTTGCCATCTCTACTCTAACCAGATGGTCTATCAAGTATAAAATACTAGAAATATAATTAGTATAAAAATCTAAAATAGTATCAAATCTTTCAAAGTTTTCTACACAGGTTTCATAACTCATCATCAAAATATTGGTCTAAGTTTTCCATAAATTTTTTTTCAAAAAATTCTATATTTGTCATGATTTTTTTTATATTTCTTTATGAATTTATAAATAAGCTTTAAACAAATACTCAAACATTTAAGATTCTTAATTAGCTTAAGGTTATAACTATCATATCTAAATTTAATGGGTTCACCACGATTTTTTCTTCTTCTATTCGTCTTCTTTTGATACATCTGTTATGCCTCAGCTTGCTTCAATCCTCAATACCCACCTAGTTATAGAAAAGCCCTTGCATCCATACATAATATGGTGTTCTAAATTTTAGACTTATAAAGAGATCAGAAAAGAGTGACTTCACTTCATTTTATTCATAATATGATAATTATTGCAACGTAAGGCCAACTAAGAACCTTGAATGAATTATTAGCTGCTCATTTCTTAAAAATATATGATTTTTAAATAGTACATAGAGTGAAAATGTTTCAGCACCTTCCCAAGGTGTATGGAGAGGTGTCCTCTAAAATGGAGATAAAAGTGCCTTTTATAACATAAGGAATCTCTTTTACAAAATAATTATTCTGCTCTTACTGTTCCTTGGCATGTGTTGCTAGTTAAAGATGTTAGTCCTACATCTTTATTTTTCTTTGCTTCTTTCTTGCCACGGTCCTTCTTTAACTTTCTTTGTCATTTACTACTGACAGTCTTGATGATGTGGATGATGACGTTTCTTCATCTTCCCTATCTCTGATGTAGAAAATGCATTTGTGATCTTGAGTTACCTTCCTGGCATAATAGAAAAAAATCTTCCTTATCTCTTTGTAAGCTTTTAAATTGTTGTTGTTGCTTCGAATTTGGTGATTTTTTTTTCCATATTCTTTAGTGAGAGCTATATTGCTATGGAAAATAATAATGACCTTGCTAGTTGAATAATTTACTTTGATTTCAATAGAATTATCAATTTTTTTGATTTCATAATAATTTTGTCCTAGCATTTGCCCCATTAATATATAGAGTTCTTCTGTATTGAATTCCTTTCCAAGTAGTGCCCTTGGCTTGGGAACTTCTCTATTGGCATTGGCAATGCCTAATTTGATAAATTGATAAGGACTAATACAACCTTCGTCATTCTAATGCATCAACGAACTAAAAAATCTAAGATAAACAAGCCTATCTTATGCTCTAATCTTTTTCCTCAATTTTTTATGGCTTTCTTAAAATTTTCAGGAAAATAATTTAATTCACTTAAATTAATCCATGGGTAATGATTTTTAATTAATCCTGCGTGATATGCTCTTTATACAAAAATTAGATCTGCTCCTTCAAGAATGTTGAATTTACTTCCAGTTGGATAATCTTTTTCTGTAGTATAGAACTTCATATCTTCTATGTGTTCTTGAGTGGATTTTCTGGCCAAGTTGTACAAGCTCAGCTATTGTGTTTTGTTGAGATTTCTCTACTCATCATTTTCTTCTTCAATTTCTGATATATTTCTGGAAGATGTTTCTCTAAATAAGACTGGTGGTCTTATTATATTTTCTAAGGTTCTTGACCTGCTAGTTGATGTTGGTTGTTGTTGTAGTGCTGTAGAATAATTTTTTACAACTTCCTCTAGATTTATCAACTTTGGTGTTTTGTAATTGACATAGCTTCCTTCAGCTTCTATTCTGTTGGTAAAGGCTTTGTGAGTTACTCCACTAAATCTAAGAATAGGTTTGCTTGCATTTGCCCAATTATTATAAATTTAAGGTTTTTGACCATTGTAAACTACATAAATCTTCTTTTGTACTTCTTTTTCAGCTTCATCAGTTCAATTAAGTTTTTATTTTCCTCTTCAGAGGTTTTACCTTCTTTTGAACTGTGTGGTTCTTCTATTTTGATCTGAACTTTTTCCTCAGAATTTTTAGGTTTCGAGAATTGTTTTGAATAATTAAGTTCTTCCTTCAAATTGTCTGTCTCCATAAGAGATTTTATAAGATGTAGAAGTTCAAGTTGTTCCTGAAGGATTTTTATTTCCTTATCTTTTATCTTAATTTTTGTATCAATCTGCTCTATTTCTATAATCATAAAAATAGTTAATGGTGTTAATTTTCTAGTTAATGCATCTGCTAAACTATATTTAGTTCTTGGTAAGTGTTCTACATCAAACTTATAATAATTAACCATTGTTGCTATCTGATGAGTCTTTCTTGCTTATATTCTCCTGTATTATTAGTTCTCAAAAAATGTCCAAAATTTTTATTGTCAACTACTAACAATAAATATTGAGCTTATGACATATATTGCAAATTTTTTGATAGCCTTCTTTACAGGTAAATATTCTTTTTCATTACTATGATAATTTAATTCAAGGCCTTGAAAAGATCCTGAACTAAATCTACAAATATTTCATATTTGTCATAAACTCTTGCCTTTAGTACTGCTCCCCAATATTCATGCAAAACATTTGTTTCTATTATCATTTTATCATCTGGTCCAAATTATCAAGGCTGATAAATCTTTTACCTATGCTTTTATCTTTTTCATGTATTTAGTGTCTTGGTCAGTCAATTGCCAAACATAATATTTTTTTAAGTTTCGTTTGTAATGATTTTTTCATTTTTGCTAACTTTTTTATATAAGCTTCTGCATATGTTAAATATCCTAAAAATCTTTGTAATTGATTTTATCTTTAATTATATTGGGAAAACTTTGTATATTGTTTAAAATATGAGGTTGTAGGTGATGTTTTTCGTCTTCAATTTCTAATCTTAAATATTTTAATTTCTGTTGAGCTATTACTACTTTCTTTTCAGATAATATTATCCCTAACTTTCTACATTCTTGTAAAATATTGACAATGTCTAAATAATGTCTTTATAAATTATCACTGAATACTAGTATATTATCTATATAAATACAAAAAAAATTATGAAATTTTTTAATTACATTATTCATATACCTTTGAAAAATTCCTGGTGCTTATTTTAAACCAAATAGAACAATTGTCCATTGAAATTGCCATTGTGGACAGTTGAAAGCTGTTAATTTTTAATATTCTTCATCAAGCTTATTTGCCAAAATCTACTTTTACAGTCGAAACTTAAAAAATACTTTTTTTCTTTAATGAGTGATAACAATTCTTCTTTCTTTGAAATAAAATAACCATCATCCATGATTTTTTTGTTTAAAGCCTTGAAATTTATGATAATTCTTTTCTTTCCTTTACATTTTTTTAGCTTCTTTTTCTACTAAGAAAGCTAGACTTGAATAGGGTGAATTACTTACCTTTAATTCCAAAAGTTCTTAAATTTATTTTTCAAATTCTTTCTTATCTTCTGTAGTATAAATTATTGGTTTTACTCTGATTACTTTTAAAGAATATTTTAATTTTATGGTTTCCATTTCATTTGATTTATTAATATTTGGATCTAAAGAATTTTCTGAACATACTTTTCTTAACAATATTTTTACTCCTATTAGGGCTTTATCTTCTTGAATTTTATTTAGGAAGGGGTTTTGGTCAACCTCTATGTCTAAAGAAATTTTTTCTAAATATGATTTTTGTTTCTCTATATTCTCACCATGCTTTTGCTTTTTATGTTGGGACATAAAAGTGGGTGATAAAACAGTCAAAATTTTTCTTAGTTTTGATATATATATAGTTTCACCTTCTAGGGTTGTTAAGGTTATTCTATCTAAATATTGGATAAAAGGTTGATACAGATTTAAAAATTATTTTCTAATAAAATATCAACTCCAGTTTCTTATTGATATATCGTGGGTATATGAAAGATTTTTTCTCTTATTAATATATTTGTATCTTTTAAAACTTTATTAAGATTTATTGTAGTATTATTTGTTATCCTTACTATTAATTCTCTTGGTGATTGTTTACAAAGTTCTTCTAAAAATACATATTTACTAGCTATACACATATTTGCACCTGTGTCAATATATGCAAGTAAATGATAATTATTATATCCCTTAAATTTTAATCCTATTTTTATATATGCATTGTTTGGATTTTTATATTTAATAACTCGTCCATTATTCATAATTACATTTTGAATCAGAATCAAATGTTTCTGAATCTATTATCTCTTTTTCAGTTTTTTCTAATAGATAAACACGCATGTATCATCTATATCAAATTCTTCTAAAGATTCTAATTCTATTTTAAAAGTTTCTTCTAAAATGTTTGCCTTTTGTGGAAATTTCCTTTTAAATTTGTTTTATATTGAAGTCTATTAGAACATTCCTTTGCATAATGTCCTTCCTCATTACATATCCAACATTTACATTTTTCTTTCCTGATGGACAATAATTTTTCTTTTCTAATATATTATATTTTCTTCTTTTGAAATACCTTTCTTTATAAGGTTCTCTGTTATACCTTATTTTATATTTTTGAAAATTTTGTTTTCTAAATTTATACCTTTTGATTTTTTTTTTTTTTTACTTTTTTATGTTTCTTGTATTTGTTATAAGGTTTTATATTGCATCTATATTTTTCTGGCATTCTAAAATCTTTTATATCAAAACAAATTTTATCGTTTTCTCTGACTTGTTTATATTCTTTCTTTTCTTGATATTTTAGAATTATCCAATTCTTAAGGCTTCTTATTCTTCCTCCTAATATATCAGGTATATTTTGTCTATTATTATTATTACATCCTTCTATCATTGTTTTATGTAATGTTTCAGGTAATTTTTGAAAAAAATATTTCTTTATAGGTTTCTTGTATAGAAAGTGGTAATTTGTGATAATACATTTCATATTCACATATAAAAGAATCTATGTAACACATATTACATATTTTCAAATTAGCTAAATACTATTTAGCTTCATTTATTTATTTTTTTCACGAGATTTTGTAATGCGTCTACCTTTATCTTCTTCAATGAATTCTTTATATATTTCATTTACAACGGTTTCTAAGTATTTTCTACCTGCAGATGCATTTCCTTGCATTAGTAAGTGTTTTTGTTATGTTAAATTTGTAAACTAAACTTTTACTTTTTTTATTATTCTGTGAGCTACTAATACTCTACCAGTGGAAGGATTTGTTTGTGTAGTCGTAGAAGTCTGTATAATTACACGCATTTCACTAGACCATTCATCTAAGGCTTTCATTCTATCTCTTATAGTCTAAATATAAAATATCATATTTAGCTTTCATGGGATCTAAATTCTGGTGGGATACTACTCATGGTTTCCCAATGTAAACTTTTTTCCATTTTATGTAGATATTTTCTTCTATTAAAAGGTTTAGGTTCTTCTGATTTTTGTCAATTTCTTTCTTTCCTATGTGGGTTAAATGTTTCTCTTCTTTCTGGATTTGGTCTTCTTGGGGTTACTAATATTGGTTTTATATGTATTTTTGGACTTATGTTTTATTCTTCAGATTCACTTTTACTAATTATTGTCATATCATCTTCTTCTTTATTTGTACAAAGCTTTTTTTTATAATATTTTTATAATTCTTTATTTATTAGGGTTAAAAAACTGATTAATTTTCCTATATCTTTATCTTCAGGGTTCATGAATTGTTCTTCTAATTCTTTTCTATATTCCATTATATTGGAATTATATCTTTCTTTATCTTTGGATCTTTTTTCATCTTTTCTTTTATCATTTTTAAGTATTAATGCATCAAATCTCTCGGGGGTTATTCTTTTAATCCTCTTAATGGGTCAAATTTTAATTTATTAGTTCTTAGTATATCATTAATGTCTTTCCTTAATTCTATTATTTCTTTATGTATGTCTAATTGTTTTTTAGTCCAATTATGTTATCTTATTTTTTCAAAAATTTCTTTTTGTATATCATTTATACTCTGTAAATATTTGGTATTTGATTCACATGTTGCATATACTTCTTCAGCTAGAAGAATTAAAGCTTTTATTATAGTTTTTATACTTTCATTTATATTTTTATTTCCTTATAATTCTATTTCTTGTAATTTTAATTTTAGCAATTTCTAATCTCTTATTACTTCATGTATTAATAAATTCTTAATTTCTGTAATCTCTTGTTTTAATTCTTTTATTTCTTTTTATTCTTCCTATTTAGGTTTACTAACCTTTGCTTTATCTTCAATAAATTTATTCTAGAAATACTACTTTTTTCTATCTAGTATAAGAGGTTTTTCTTATTATATCTAATTTTCATTCATCTGGTATTTCAAAGTTTGTCATTACTTCAAGTTTTATTACTTCTCCTATTTTTTGAAAAGATTATTCTATTTTTATGAATTCATTTTGTTCGTATATTGAACTGTTATTGCTATTAGTTAATGAGTATCCTACAATGTAATGTATAAAAAAGGGGTGGTTTCTTTCTTTCATTAAATTTCCTCTTTCAAACTCATATGCTTAACTTAATACTTGATTCAAGTATTTATCACTTATATTAACAGCAAATTTAGGGTATGCTATGAATTTTAACTTTTGATATCCTAAATTTTGATGGATCATTCCTAACAAAGCATTTCTTCTGTTTATTATTCTATTGTCTAATAATGCTAATTTTATGGGTGTATCAATCATTTCTCTAAAGTGTGCTTTTATTAAAATTTATATTCATCTAAGATGAATATATCCAATTTTGTCTTTATCGTTTTGTGAAATTTTTTATAATTTATCTATAATTGTTTCTTTATCAATTAATGGTATGTTAAATCTTTCATTTGCATTTGTTATGATAATACTCATTTCTTTGTTACTTATTCTATAATAAACTAGTCTTTTCTGGGGAACATTTTTTTTATTTTCGAAAAATATGATTCCTTAAATCCATTGCATTCTTTAAGATTTAATTTTTTTTTGAATTTCTTTAAATTTTTTTTTACTAAATATCATTTTTTGATAAAAACATCCTGAAATATCTTGTGTCTCTATTTTTATTATTTCTTTATTTTTTGTGTAATTTTCTATTATTTCTGCCATTTTTGTGCAAAATATAGTTGTTTTTATAATTATAAAAATAGTATGTTTGTAAGGCATACAAAATTTTTATTATATTTCGTAACAGTTACATAAAAATTTTGTGTTTCATAATTCATTAAAGGATAATATTGTTATTTATTTTGTTGAAAATGAAGTCATTTATCGACTTTTTTCTAAAATACAATGGGCCTCAAAACCCCTCTATTTTGGTCTCTTATTACCACTTTGCGGCAACTTTTTACGAATTAATTACCTGGTATAGAGCGCTCTTGTGATTTTAGATCATTTTGACAAAAATGATTTTACGACTTCGTTTTGAACAAATTATTTTACTCTTTCGCCCCTTCGTTGCAAGGTCTATGGAATCCACCTACCTGTTAACTGCCAAACTACCAGTCCAAAATCGAAATCCAGAATTACTATTGCTAGAATGGTTTTCATTTCTTCCGAGATTTCTCCTACAAAGCTCAGTCCCTCTCTTTTTGAAGGAAATTTTTTCCATCTTTGAATTTTCAAGAATAGCTCATTAATGGCGAACTCTGGCAACAAGAACATACAAGCGAAACTGGTGGGTATGTTTTCTTTGTTTCTTTTTACACTCGTAAATTTATAGTTAAGATTCTTTTATTGTTTTTTTATGTTATATTTTTTTTTGTCTGTGTAAAGTATATAAATAATTCATTGAAGATGAAGATGAAGTCATGTGAATGTACAGGTTACATACAAATTTATTTTATATGTAATCTGTACATTCACTTGAACCTACTTGAAGAAGAAGAAGAAGAAGAACAGCTTATGTACATTCACATTTTGCATGTAACTTGTACATAAATTTGTATGTAATCTGTACATACGAACTGTTTTTCCTGCAAAATGTGAATGTACAGGTTACATACAAATTTATTTTGTATGTAACCTGTACATTCACATGAAATGCATTGTATTGTTTGTATGTTATTATTGTTTAAACAGCTTACAAAATGTGAATGTACAGGGTACATACAAAATGTGAATGTACAGGGTACATACAAAATGTGAATGTACAGGGTACATACAAAATATGAATGTAAAGGTTACATACAAATTTGTATGTACATGTTACATAAAAATTTGTATGTACAGGTTACATATAAATTTGTATGTACAGGTTACATACAAAATAAATTTGTATATACAGGTTACATACAAAATAAATTTGTATGTAACCTGTACATTCACATGACCTGTACATACAAAATGTGAATGTACAGGTTACATACAAAATAAATATGTATGTAACCTGTACATTCACATTTTGTATGTACAGGTCATGTGAATGTACAGGTTACATACAAAATAAATTTGTATGTAACCTGTACATTCACATGACCTGTACATACAAAATGTGAATGTACAGGTTACATACAAAATAAATATGTATGTAACCTGTACATATAAAATGTGAATGTACAAGTCCATAAGCTTCGAAGGAAACACGGAGATGGCAAGTTTTTTTACGAATACTTAGATAAAAGGGATATTTTGGTAAAAATCATATATATTATATAAATGAAACTCACCGTTTAAAGTTCAAAACGTGCTATTTAGGTTCAAAATGCTTTTTTATTCAAATATTTGTTATTTAAGTAATTCACTGACTTTTTACCTATATAGACTACATATAAGAAAATGAGGCAATTTTACTCAAATTGAAGAAATTTGGAAAAAAGCGGTGAGTTTGGATTTAGACATCAAGTATGATTTTTCCAAAATATTTTTGCTTTTATTGTTCTTGGTTATTAAGTCTATAAGACTTACAAACTTTACAGAGAATTTTGTAAGGTTTATAGAAATTAAAATGATTTTTCCTTTTTTATTTCTTATATCATTTTTTAATTGTTTGGGTGTCATGTTAACAAATTTCTTTTAAATTTTCTGAAGTGGTTAAAAAAAATTTAAACTTTTATAATAATTTTTTTTTGTGTTTTTGTAGTTTATGATTATTTTTATTTTATCTATTTGATTTTTAACTATATTATTTTGTTCATGTTTTTTCCATATATGCTAAAAATATCATAGTGATGGCTTTGACCCCAAAGTGGAGCTAGACTCTTACAACTATAATTTTTGATTTTATTGCAATTTTTTATACTTAAATTTTTTGATTTACTATCTTAAGATAAATAGTATCTCTGAGATGTATATCCTTTGGTCATATTTTCAAATTTAAGAATATGATGGTTAAACAAATTTGATGATATTCAAGATTATGCTAGTTACTTAAAGGATCTAAACTAACATGTATATGTATATGGGTCAACCTCGATCTTTTGCTTCTTGTTGTTTCTTTCTTGTTCTTCAAATCTTAAGCGTCTATTCAAATCAAAGCTCTTAGACCTCCTATCCTTGTTGATCTATTGAGATCCGTATTTAAGTTTATGAAGTTAGAGTGACTAGAGATTTGGATTTCAAAATGAACTTTTATTCATAATACAAATATTTAACAACCTAAGAGAATTAGAAACCTTGAATAAGTTTTCTTAGTTACTTGTAAAAGACTAGATTACAAAAGATAGATAGAGTATGGATATTGCTCGGAAGGCTATATCCATTTTCTAAGATTAAGTCCCATTTTATAAATCCAAGGGTACTTTTACAAACGAGAAAATTATAATAAACAATATTTGCGAGCAATAGTATGTTATTCTACTTAGCCTTACTCTTCAAGTTGATGACAATTGTGCTGACAGTAGGATATTACATCTATTACTTATGTTGATTCAACCATAATGCCATCTAACTCATTACTTGTGATGGATCATCGTGATACTGATGATATCACATATTTTTTTTTCTTCTTTGTCCTTTATGTAATAAATGCACTTGTGGTCTATTGACAGTGTCTTAGCAAAGTGACAAAATATATTTTTTATCTCATCACCAACTTCTAATTCATTGCAATTGAATGCTACTTTATAAATTGTGACTTTTTCAGCATCTTCTCCATTGATAAGCAAATTAGTTTGAAAAAATATTATGATTTTGCTGGTTGCATAATTAATTTTGATTTACTAGGAATTATTAATCCTTTGTGTTTCATAATATATACATATATATATGGCTAAGCATTTGTCCTATTTTAATATTGCAGATTTCATAATTGAACTCTATTTCTGGCAAAGTTTTTGGTCTTGGGACTTCACGATTACTATTTACTAAACCAATTTTTTTGAAATGGTACAAACTAATACTTCTACCATAATCCCAATCCATTATGCTGCTAAAGAATCTAAGATAAGCTGGCGAATCTACTGCTTTAATTATTGTCCTAAAATTCTTAGAGTTTTCTTAAATTTTTAGGAAAATAATTTAATTCTATAAAATTATTTCTTGGATAGAGATTCTCAATTAGTCTTGTATGATGGGCTTGGTAAACAAACTTAAAGTTTGAACATTCCATAATATTAAACCTAACCACTATTATTTTAATAAATTTTTACATCTTTCTTTATTCTCTTCTAGGATGAGAAATGATGCTTTTTCTTTAAAAATTACCTGTCTTGAAATTTTTCCAACTGTTTCCATTGATTTCTTGATGGAGCTAGATTCCTAATAATCTGGCTATGTGATCCTATTATCTCACTTGGTTTGAGTTGCTTTGGCATTTGGCAATTAGTAAGACTTCTTTCTGCTTCAATTTTATCATTAAAGCTTTATGAGTTATTTTTCCAAATCCAGTAATTTCTCTGTTTACTTCTAGCTAGTTGTTATAAATACCTGAAAAAGGTATATTATAAACAACATAGTATTTTTGCTTTTCAGCAATCCCTTTTTGTTTTAAGTCGTTGAACTTTTTCTATTCTTCCTCAACAATGTTAGCCCAATCCTTTTTTTATTGAAGATTGTGAGGGTTTAACCTCTTCATTTCTTGGGATTATTTTCAAAAGTTTTAAAATGTTAGTTTCTTCTTGTTTTGGTATAGCTGGATGATTAGCTTCTTCCTTTTTTGCTTCGAAGGAATTTTTAAGATACAAGATTTCTAATTATTCTTGAATAGTTTTTAATTCATTTTCTTTGATCATGATTTCCACGTCTAATTTTCCTATAATCATAAAAATTATTAGTGGGGCTAATTTCCTAGTAAGAGCATTAACTAAACTATTCTTACTTCCATGTACATGTTCAATATCAAATTTATAATGATTAAACAATTGTTGTCAATGAATTAATCTTTCTTGTTTATAATCTCCTGCAATATTAGTCTTTAAAAAATGACCAAAATTTTTATTATCAGTCCTAATAATAAACCTGGTACTAATAACTTGAAAATTTCTTAATTGCCTTTTTTACTGCCAAGTATTATTCTTTTTATTATTATTATGATAATTTAATTCAGGGTATTGAAGAGGTCTAGATGTAAATCTATAAATATATTCATCTTTATCAACTTCTTTTGCTTTTAATATTATTCCTCAACATTTATATAAAGCATCTATTTTTATTATAATTTTATCATCTGGTCTTGGATGGTATAAAGCTGATAAATCTTTTACCTGTGCTTTTACCTTATCCATATACTTGGTGTCTTGATTAGTCCATTGTCAATCTTTCTTAAATTTTGCTTGTAATAATTTTCTCATTTATGCTTATTTCTTTATATATACTTTTGCATATATTAAACATCCTAAAAGTCTTTGTAATTGATTCTTGTCTCTTATTATACTTGTAAAACTTTGTATATGATTATGTATATGGGGTTGTAGATGATGCTTTTTATCCTCTATTTATAAACCTAAATACTTTATTTTTTGTTGTGCTATAATAACTTTCCTTTTCAATAGTACTATTATTTTATCTTTACATTCTCATACAATACAAAGTATATTAAGATAATGTTTTTGTAAGTCATTATTGTTCATTGAAATTATCCTTGAGGACAACTGTTCATTGAAAACCAATATTTTTTGAATATGTTTGCTACAACTAAAAGATTGCAATACCCAAGTGTAGGTTGTCTCAAGTAATAAAACTTGGGAGTCCGAGTGTCGATCCTCAAGGAATTGGAAGGAACTGTATTAGATCAATAGAAATATGCAATGTTAATTATTTGACAATAAACAAAGTTTCAATAAACGAAAGGACTAGAGCTTCTAGGATCCTCTTTGACAAACTTGTAATTAATGTTCTCCATTCACAATATAACTCAATTAAGAATCATCTAGGAAGTGATCTTAATTGGAAGATGGAGATATTATTGCATGACTATATTTAAAAGATAACCCATTCTTAACTATAATATGTAATAAAACCTATGAACTTGAAATGTTGAGATAGTCTAAGCATTCAATGTACCATGCACAATGTTAACAATGAATCAAAGTCTCAAACAAACCAAATACAATTTTAGTACATATGATTTAATTAATTGAAGGATTTCATTGAAGAACAAAAGAAGAAATGAAGAACAACATTACAAATTTATCAAAGTATCACCCTTAGCTCTAGCTAAGGTTCTAGCAAGACATATTATAAATTACACACAATAAAACTAAAAATGAACAAGACAATATGAAACTCTCAAATTCTAGCTTCCCCCCTCTGGTTTGTTGTGTAAATGCCTTCCTTTTATAGGCAATAAAAACGAGCATATGCTAGTGTGAATGTGAGTTGTCATTGTGGGCTAATGATTCAATTAAGCATCTCCATGTCGGCCATTTTCTGCTTTTTTCACTCCGAACTGGACAATATGGTCAACATGAACATTGTAGAGCATCAAGTTAGCTTTACAACGCATTTTGAATCATATCATTCCAACATCTACAGCTCAAGATATGATTATTTTACTGAACCATGTGCAGTGATGGAGTTGTAATGATTCAATTAAGCATCTTAATGTCGGCCATTGCCTGCTTTTCTACACTCCGATTTGGTCAACATGGTCAACATGAAAATTGTAGATAATTAAGTTATTGTTACAACGCAACTTGAATCAGATCATTTCAACATCTACAACTCAAGATATGAGTATTTTACTGAACCATGTGCAGTGGTGGCTGAAAACGCATTTTTCATGCAAGTTGCTTGAATGGTCAATACACATCAAGTTGAATGCACCTAAATTCATTCATAATAAATATAAGTCTCTCATATCATATTAAATCAACATTTATTCATATAGATATATTTAATTAAAATAATGTGATGAGACTTCTTAATTGGTGCATAAGATAGCTTAATTAACAAAATAATATGTATAAATGTCTATGAAAATATATGTAAGTAATGCAATTTTAGACATTTATCACACCCCCCAACTAATATTTTGCTAGTCCCTAGCAATCTTTGTGATGGTCAATAAAGAGTTTTAAATTCAACTTAATCTTTGGCATAAACTTAGTTGAGTGAAAAAAATTTCTTCCAAATCAAGTTATTAAAACTAGCAAAGAATTAGAAAAATAACATATGCATATTAACTAGGAAAGCACATTCAATGTTATTAATTTATACAAAAAACACTTGTTATCAAACCTAAATAAAATTTATCATTGCTTAGAAATAACATGTCTATAGGTTTCTCAAATATGATTGGTAAGTTTGACATTAGAGAATGGTTATAGAAGAATAAATGAGATAATGTCTCTTACCATATTAAAATAATAAATTGGAATAAGAATGAAATGATAGCAGGATTTGTTTACGCACAAGAAAAATGGAAGAGTGGTTTGAAAGAATGTGATGTCATATGAAATTGTAAAACTTGTACCTCTTTATTTTCTTTACTTTTTTTTTTTTATTTTTTTTTTATTATTACTACTGTTTTTTTTATATATGTGTTATGAAACATAAAACAATACTAGTATTTATTTCAAACTATAGTTCTCTTAGATTCAAAAAGAAGCTTTGATTGGGATGTAACGATAGCTAACAAAATAACAACCAATATAAATAGAGGCTTCTTCTTTCTTTTCTTCTTTTTTTTTTTTTTTTTTTTTTTCTTTTTTCTTTTTATTCTTTTTTTTTCAATTATAACAAGGCTCTGGTTCAATTGTCTTTCCAAAAAGGAAATAATTTGAATGTTGGCTAGCAAAGCTCAAATGGTTCAAGAATTGTTTCCCAATTATTTTCTAGAGAACTTGAATAGTTATTTGTAACGCCCCCCGAGCCTACCTTGTGGGTAGACTAGGAAATGTTACTTTTTTTTTTTTTTTTGAAAAGATAGTTTATTTGAAAAGTAGGTACTAACTTGTCAGGTCTCTCAAACTTTGAAATAATCTTAAAGTTTAGCTTTCTTCATAAATAAAAGAGCATGAACTAATTAGGATAGAAAATATTGTTCGTGTTTCAATACAGTAAACTTATTAAATACTTATTTATAAACAATCATTGACTTTTAAAAGATCTTAAACCGGGACCACTTCAAAGCCACACTCTTAGATGTCTTCTTTATGTCGTCCAAAGCTACTGCTCATTATCTAAAAAAAATTAAAGTAAACACGAATGAGCTAACGCTCAGTAAGTAAATCCACATGCAACATGCATCAAGATGACAGATTTATTTATTTACATATTTCTCTTCATTTACACATGTCCTCTTTTCTTTGTACTTTTCTTCAATTGTTGGTTCAATGGTGGTTTTCATATAAATATATATATATTTTTAATCTTTATAGTAGGGCCCTTGTGTGATACCTATGCCATTGGTAACCAGTGGGCCATGGTTTTCGGAACCTGTTCCAACTACCGGATCCTTGGTAGTATCGTACTTGGGGCATAACATGAGTGTGGACCAACTGAAGTCGCCACACACACATTGGTGATCCCATTAAGGGCCTATCGTTCCCTGTGGCCAACTAAACATAAGGGAAACCTCCCTGCATACGATCAATCATTCATTTAACTATGGTGGGTCCGCCGGTCCCCCGCGTCCCTTGCCCACTCAGCCCTCAAAACATAGGCACACACAGACTTTGAACTTCTTATTTCATATATTGATGACAAAACATCATTATCACTTTTCTTGTTTCTTAATCAATATGCTTAAAATATATTTAACATATAAATGTTCATGTATGGTTTGGACAATTAATAATGAACATGTATGCATGAGCATATATTATTATGTAAAATAACTTTAGAAGCATATAAATTTCACGTAACATATAACATACACATAACTTACTCTAATGCAAAAAGATTGGGATTTACTTACTTTAAACCTTTAGATGAATTGTCTTAATAAAAGTATCCTTCAATAGCTCACAACCTAAGTCTCTTAAAAAATCCAAGAAGCAAGAATAGATTTGAGGAATAAGGATTAAGAATATGTGGTAGAGAGAAGGACTTTGAGAAGAGATTTTAGGAATGGATGAGCCTAACACATATATATAGTGCTTCAAAAACTTGGACTATAATCAACATTCTTGGAGACAAAGGAACTTGCCCACCAAGTAAAATATTTAATTAATAAAAGAAGGACTTGCCCACCAAGTAAAATATTTAATTAATAAAAGGAGGACTTGCCCACCAAGTAAATTATTTAATTAATAAAAGGAGGACTTGCCCACCAAGTAAAATATTTAATTAATAAAAGGAGGACTTGTCCACCAAGTAAAATATTTAATAATAAGGTAAAAATACTAGTTAAAAAAGTAACAAATTTATTAATTAATTATGTGAAATATCTAACAAGAATATTAATTCAATAAATACCACTTAAACTGATAAATTAAATTACTTGCTTTACTTTTCTGTAAGAAATCTATATGATAAAAATCTAATCGTCACAATTCCCTTCCCCTAAGAAAAAGTTTCGTCCTCGAAACTAGACATACTGAATAGGTAAGGGTACTTAGAACGCATCTCATCTTCACTTTCCCACGTTGCTTCTTCGACTGTATGGTTTCTCCACAGAACTTTAACCAATCGAATGCTTTTGTTCCTTAAGTTTTTCACTTCAAAATCAATATTTTCACTGGTGCCTCTTCATACGAAAGATCCTTGCGAACATCTAATGATTCATAACTCAAAACATGGGAGGGGTCCGTCAAATATTTTCTAAGCAAAGACACATGAAAAACATTGTGCACTTCCGATAAGGTTGGTGGTAGTGCCAACCTATAAGCTAGATTGCCTATTCGCTCTAAAATCTCGAAAGGTCCAATGAAGCGAGGACTCAATTTACCTTTCTGTCCAAATCTCATTACTCCCTTCATGGGTGATATCTTAAGAAACACCTTATTACCAACTTCAAATTCTAACGACCTCCTCGTCTTATCAGCATAACTTTTTTGTCTACTTTGTGCTGTAAGCATGCGCTGGCGAATATGAGTTACCACTTCAGCTGTTTGTCGTACAATTTCTGGCCCAAGTAGTCTCCTCTCTCCTATTTCATCCCAATGGATTGGTGACCTACACTTCCTTCCATACAAAGCCTCATATGGTGCCATCCCAATAGTTGCTTGATAGCTGTTATTATAGGAAAATTCTACCAATGGTAAGAACTCATCCCAAAAACCTTGGAAATCAATCACACAAGCCCTTAACAAATCCTCCAAAATTTGGATTGTCCTTTCTGATTGACCATCAGTTTGAGGATGGAAAGCGGTGCTAAATCTTAATTGTGTACCCATGGCCTTGTGTAAGCTCTCCCAGAAAATAGATTTAAACTTTGGATCTCTATCTGACACAATGGATACTGGAACTCCATGAAGTCTTACAATCTCTTTAATATAGAGTTGGGCATATTGGTCTGCATTGTATGTTTTCTTAACTGGTAAGAAATGCGCTGATTTTGTGAGTCTATCTACAATTACCCAAATTGAATCGTAACCCTTCTTTGTCCTAGGTAAACCAAGAACAAAGTCCATTCCCACATGCTCCCATTTCCACTCTGGTACCATTAGTGGTTGTAAAAGACCCGAAGGTCGCTGATGTTCTGCTTTGACTTGTTGACATGTTAAACAATGTTCAACATAATCAGCTATTTCTCTCTTCATCCTTATCCACCAGTAGTGCTTACTTAAGTCCTTATACATCTTTGTGCTCCCTGGATGGATTGAATATGGAGTGTTGTGAGCTTCATACATGATTTCTTTCTTCAACTCTTGATCATTAGGAATGCATAATCGATTCCTATATCTCAATACTCCATCTTTTGATAGAACAAACTCTGACTGCTTGCCAGCCTCAACTTCGATTTTGATCTTTTTAATGACTTGATCTTCATTCTGGGCTACTTTGATTTTGTCTAAAAGAATAGGTTGGACCTTTAATGTAGCTAAAAAGGCTACATCATTTTTTGAAACAATTTCAAGTTCAAACCTTTGGATGTCAGATTTAAGAGGAGTGGGTATATGCCTTATAGATGCTAGAACTCCTGAGGACTTCCTGCTTAATGCATCAGCAACTACATTTGCCTTCCCAGGGTGATAGTTAATGCTGCAGTCATAATCTTTTACCAACTCCAACCACCGACGTTGTCTCATATTTAGCTCCTTTTGAGTGAAGATGTATTTTAAGCTTTTGTGATCAGTAAATATCTCACATTTTACACCATAAAGATAATGTCTCCATATTTTCAAGGCAAATACCACTACAGCCAATTCAAGATCATGAGTTGCGTAGTTCTTTTCATAGTCTTTTAATTGTCTTGAGGCATAAGCAATTACTCTCCCATATTGCATTAACACACAACCCAACCCTTTCTTAGAGGCATCACTATATATGACAAATCCCTCTATTCCTGATGGTATAGCTAAGACAGGTGCTGAGGTCAAGCGCTTCTTCAACTCCTGGAAACTGTACTCACATTCACAAGACCAAAGAAAATTAACATTTTTTCTCGTTAGTTGAGTTAGTGGTAAAGCAGTACGTGAAAATCCCTCGACAAAACGTCTATAATAGCCAGCTAATCCTAAGAAGCTTCGAACTTCTTTCGCATTCTTAGGAGTTGGCCATCCTTGTACAGCTTCAACTTTGCTGGGGTCCACAGCGATGCCTTCCTTAGAAACAATATGGCCAAGGAAAACAACATGATCCAACCAAAATTCACACTTCTTAAGCTTTGCGTACAATCTTTTCTCCCGAAGGATGTCTAAGACAAGTCTTAAGTGTTTCTCATGATCCTCCTTTGATCGTGAGTAAATGAGAATGTCATCAATGAAAACGATTACAAATTGATCCAAATATTCTTTGAACACTCTGTTCATCAAATCCATGAATGCAGCTGGTGCATTTGTTAATCCGAAAGGCATAACAAGAAATTCATAATGACCATATCTAGTACGAAAAGCCGTCTTAGGAATGTCTTCCTCTTTTATCTTAAGCTGATGGTACCCTGATCGTAAATCTATTTTAGAGAAATGATTGGAACCTTGAAGTTGGTCAAATAAGTCATCAATTCGGGGCAACGGATATTTATTCTTAATCGTGACTTTATTCAACTCACGATAGTCCATACATAATCGCATAGTCCCATCTTTCTTCTTTACAAATAGTACTGGGGCTCCCCAAGGAGAATGACTAGGTCGGATGAAGTTCTTATCCAACAACTCTTGTAATTGCACCTTAAGTTCTTTTAATTCAATAGGGGCCATACGATAAGGTGCCTTAGAAATTGGGGCAGTACCAGGAACCAAATCAATGGAAAATTCCATTTCTCTATCAGGAGGCAGACCTAACAAATAATCTGGAAAAACATCTGGGTACTCACAAACAACTGGTAATTGGACCATATTTATTTCCTCCTTTGGTACTTCAACAATAGAAGCTAAGTATCCTCTACAACCTTTATTCAACATTTTTCGGGCCTTCATTGCAGAGATTAACGGGACACTTAACTTTTGTTTTGTACCAATAAAGGTAAAGCTAGGTTTGTTTGGAGGTTGGAAGGTTACAATCTTATGATGACAATCAAGGATAGCATGGTGCGTAGCCAACCAATCCATGCCAAGGATAACATCGAAGTCATGGATTCCTAAGATTATTAAGTTAGCAGGTAGTAAACGGTTTCCAATTTTAACAGGAGAAGCCTTCAAGCTAAAACTCGATTTCATGATTTCACCAGATGGGGTTGAGACGTTGAAAAATTCATTCATAAGAATTGGTTTTTTGTTAAGTTGCTTTGTAAAGGCATAACTAACAAATGAGTGTGTTGCACCAGGATCTATAAGTACCCTAGCTAAACAATTATGTATGTTCATCATACCTGTTATGACAGTTGAAGTGTCATTGGCTTCTTGTTGAGTTAGGGTATACACACGAGCTTCAGTCCTCTTTTGTGCATTGTTGTTGATATTATTTGGCCCTGGGCCTCCATAGCAATCACGAGCAATGTGTCCAACCTTTCCACATCTAAAGCAAACACTACTCCCCATGCGACATTCTCCTCGATGGTCCTTGCCACATTTGGGACACATAGCCCTAGGTTGCTTGTTTTGATCACCCCAATTTCCATTGTTTTTATACTGGTGTTTTCGCTTTTGTCCCTTGTCTTGCCAAAACTTCCCCCTTGAGTCATTTCCAGCACCTCCAAAAGGAGTTTTACTTGTTCCATGGACCAATTGTTGGGCCATTTCAATCACTAGTGCCTTATTCACCACTTCAGTGTAAGTGGTTAATTCAAATGGTAAAACAGCTTCCTTAATTCGTGGTCTCAATCCTTCCTCGAAGCGTTGGGCTCTACATTCCTCAGCTGCCACAAAAGTAGGGGCAAATTTTGCAAGTCGAGCGAACTCTGCCTCATACTCAGTAACAGTTTTGTTTCCTTGTTGTAGTTGAAGAAACTCGCATTCCTTCTGTCTTCGAACACTTTTTGGAAAGTATTTCTCATAGAAGGAGTTTCGAAACATCTCCCAAGTAAATAAATCCATGTTGCCTTCATGTTGTCGTCCCATCATCTTCCACCAGTCAAGGGCGTCTCCTTGAAGCATGTATGCAGCGTTTGCCACCTTTTCTGTCTCGGTACATCGTACAACAGTAAAAGCCTTTTCCATCTCAGCTATCCACTTTTCTGCCTCTTGAGGATCTATAGTACCCTCAAAGGTCGGTGGTAACAATTTCTTAAAATCAGAGAAGCTACTTCGTTCTGGTTGGGGTCTTGGAGGATGTTGTTGTTGTGCTTGCCCGAAAGTAGTCATTGCTTGCATAAACATGCCTATAGTAAGTGGAGCATTTGGTTGAAGTGTTTCTTCATTAAGATTATCCCCATTATTGCAGTTGTCACGTGATCTAGTATTACGACTGGCCATACTCTAATTTCCAAGAACAAACTATACTCACTACTATTTCTCATAAGTTTCTAAAAACATCATAAAATCATAAGACAATAAATTAAAAGTTCAATACATTATAACTTACCGGACGACATTTGGTAGACATCCAGTGGTATGATCTTGTGGTCCCTTAAGTCTACAGGAACAACAAAAACCTTTGCTCTGATACCAAACTGTAACGCCCCCCGAGCCTACCTTGTGGGTAGACTAGGAAATGTTACTTTTTTTTTTTTTTTTGAAAAGATAGTTTATTTGAAAAGTAGGTACTAACTTGTCAGGTCTCTCAAACTTTGAAATAATCTTAAAGTTTAGCTTTCTTCATAAATAAAAGAGCATGAACTAATTAGGATAGAAAATATTGTTCGTGTTTCAATACAGTAAACTTATTAAATACTTATTTATAAACAATCATTGACTTTTAAAAGATCTTAAACCGGGACCACTTCAAAGCCACACTCTTAGATGTCTTCTTTATGTCGTCCAAAGCTACTGCTCATTATCTAAAAAAAATTAAAGTAAACACGAATGAGCTAACGCTCAGTAAGTAAATCCACATGCAACATGCATCAAGATGACAGATTTATTTATTTACATATTTCTCTTCATTTACACATGTCCTCTTTTCTTTGTACTTTTCTTCAATTGTTGGTTCAATGGTGGTTTTCATATAAATATATATATATTTTTAATCTTTATAGTAGGGCCCTTGTGTGATACCTATGCCATTGGTAACCAGTGGGCCATGGTTTTCGGAACCTGTTCCAACTACCGGATCCTTGGTAGTATCGTACTTGGGGCATAACATGAGTGTGGACCAACTGAAGTCGCCACACACACATTGGTGATCCCATTAAGGGCCTATCGTTCCCTGTGGCCAACTAAACATAAGGGAAACCTCCCTGCATACGATCAATCATTCATTTAACTATGGTGGGTCCGCCGGTCCCCCGCGTCCCTTGCCCACTCAGCCCTCAAAACATAGGCACACACAGACTTTGAACTTCTTATTTCATATATTGATGACAAAACATCATTATCACTTTTCTTGTTTCTTAATCAATATGCTTAAAATATATTTAACATATAAATGTTCATGTATGGTTTGGACAATTAATAATGAACATGTATGCATGAGCATATATTATTATGTAAAATAACTTTAGAAGCATATAAATTTCACGTAACATATAACATACACATAACTTACTCTAATGCAAAAAGATTGGGATTTACTTACTTTAAACCTTTAGATGAATTGTCTTAATAAAAGTATCCTTCAATAGCTCACAACCTAAGTCTCTTAAAAAATCCAAGAAGCAAGAATAGATTTGAGGAATAAGGATTAAGAATATGTGGTAGAGAGAAGGACTTTGAGAAGAGATTTTAGGAATGGATGAGCCTAACACATATATATAGTGCTTCAAAAACTTGGACCATAATCAACATTCTTGGAGACAAAGGAACTTGCCCACCAAGTAAAATATTTAATTAATAAAAGAAGGACTTGCCCACCAAGTAAAATATTTAATTAATAAAAGGAGGACTTGCCCACCAAGTAAAATATTTAATTAATAAAAGGAGGACTTGCCCACCAAGTAAAATATTTAATTAATAAAAGGAGGACTTGTCCACCAAGTAAAATATTTAATAATAAGGTAAAAATACTAGTTAAAAAAGTAACAAATTTATTAATTAATTATGTGAAATATCTAACAAGAATATTAATTCAATAAATACCACTTAAACTGATAAATTAAATTACTTGCTTTACTTTTCTGTAAGAAATCTATATGATAAAAATCTAATCGTCACATTATTCATATCTACTAGCAGTTAGAGTTTCAATAAACACTTTTTTTTTTTTTTTTTTTTTGCTTTTTTTTTTTTTTTTTTTTTTTTTTTGAGGTATTGGTTACTTAAGATCATAAATTATCATCACATATATAACAGAAATACATGAGTTGTAAGAATGGTAGGGAAATAAATGTTCACTCTAAGAAAAATTGAAAGGCTCAAACACTCACTTGAAAATTTATTCAATTTGACATGAAATTTATCAAATAATATATTTCATTTTTACTTTTCAAACTTGTGCCTTCATATTCATCAACAACTATGACATGCTATCATAAGAAAAAGTATATGTTATTTGTCTAAGCCAAGATAATTTTTACTACTTGATGGTGGAAGATTTTTTTTTTTTCCAACAAATGTTTTGCCAAAAATAAATTAAACTTAAACTTCTTTACCCCCCAACTTAAATGAGACATTGTCCTCAATGTTAAAAGAATTCAAATTAAGAGAAGACAAGATAGGCTAAAGTAAAGAGAGTTTAGATATCACCTTGATAGATGTAGAAGCTTTTATTGAACACTGCATTAAACACACTAACAAAATATCAAAGAGAACATGTGAAAGAAAATTACACACAAAACATAAAAATGAAAGAAAATTCCTACACAACAAGAAAAATGATCTTAATCCTTATATGTAGGGTTCTCCAAAACAATGGACTCATTCTCTTTTGAAAAATTCTCAAAAAATGGTTTCAATCGTTGCCCATTAACCTTAAAGACATTACCATTCTTTGGATTTTCAATTTCTATAGCCCCATGTGGATAAACTTGTTTAACAATGAAGGGTCCAGTCCATTTTGAACGTAACTTTCCAGGAAATAAATGTAACCTTGAATTATACAAGAGAACTTTTTGTGAAGGTTGAAAAGATCTTCTAAGAATGTGTTTATCATGAAATTCCTTTGTTCGTTCTTTGTAAATTCGAGAATTCTCATAAGCTTCATTTCGTATTTCCTCAAGTTCATTCAATTGAAGTTTTCTTAGTGAGCCTGCCTTATCTAAATTGAAATTAAACATTTTAACAGCCCAAAAAGCTTTTTGTTCCAATTCAACAGGCAAGTGACAAGCTTTTCCAAAAACAAGTCTATAAGGAGACATGCCAAGTGGTGACTTAAAAGCTGTTCTGTAAGCCCAAAGTGCATCAGTTAGTCTTAGAGACCAATCTTTACGATTTGGATTTACTGTTTTTTCCAAAATATGTTTTATTTCTCTGTTTGCAAGTTCAGCTTGTCCACTTGTTTGTGGGTGATAAGGGGTTGACACTTTGTGTGTAATTCCATATTTTTTCATCAAAGCCTCAAAAGGTCTATTACAAAAATGTAAACTCCCATCACTGATAATGGCTCGAGGTATTCCAAATCTTGATAAAATATTTTCTTTTAAAAATTTCAAAACAATTTTGTGGTCATTAGTTCTACAGGGAATAGCCTCAATCCATTTGGAAACATAATCAACTGCCACTAAGATATATACATAACTGAAAGAAGAAGGAAATGGACCCATGAAGTCAATACCCCAGCAATCAAAAATTTCAATGGTTAAAATAGGGTGCAATGGCATCATGTTTCTACGAGTTATTCCTCCCAACTTTTGACAACGATCACAAGATTTGCAAAATTCATATGTATCTTTAAAAAGAGTTGGCCAATAAAATCCACACTGCAAGATTTTTGCAGAGGTTTTTTTCGATGAAAAATGGCCACCACATGCTTGAGAATGACAAAAGGAGATTACATTATGAAATTCCTCATCAGGCACACATCTTCTTATGATTTGATCTGAACAATATTTAAAAAGATAAGGGTCATCCCAATAGAATTTTTTTACCTCACATAAGAATTTCTTCTTGTCTTGTGTACTCCAATATGATGGAATTTTTCCTGTGACAAGAAAATTAGCAATATCAGCAAACCAAGGTAATTTAGAGATATTAAAAAGTTGTTCATCTGGAAAAGTGTCCTTGATTGGTGTAGCCACAACTGATTCATCAAACACAAGTCTTGATAAGTGATCCGCCACCACATTATCTACTCCTTTCTTGTCTTGAATCGTGAGATCAAATTCTTGGAGTAAGAGAATCCACCTAATGAGTCTAGGTTTGGCATCTTTCTTTGACAAAAGATATTTCAAAGCTGCATGATCACTAAAGATAACAATTGGTGAGCCAACAAGATAAGATCTAAATTTATCTAATGCAAATACCACTGCAAGTAGTTCCTTCTCAGTAGTGGAATAATTCATTTGTGCACTATTCAAGGTTCTACTTGCATATGAAATTACAAAAGGCTTCTTATCCTTTCTTTGACCTAACACAGCTCCAACTGCAAAATCACTTGCATCACACATAATCTCAAAAGGTAAAGACCAATCAGGAGGTTGCATAATTGGAGAAGAAGTTAGCATGGATTTAAAAGTCACAAATGCTTCTTGGCACTTATCAGTCCACTCAAAAGAAGTTTCTTTTACTAAGAGATTACACAATGGTCTAGATATAACACTAAAGTTTTTGATAAATCTCCTGTAAAATCCAGCATGTCCTAAAAATGATCTCACATCTTTAACACACTTAGGAGTGGGAAGGTTTGCAATTAATTCAATCTTAGATTTATCAACTTCAATTCCTTTAGAAGAAACTATATGACCAAGAACAATACCATGATTCACCATAAAATGACATTTCTCCCAATTGAGCACAAGATTATTTTCTTCACATCTAATTAAAACTTTCTCCAAATTTGATAAACAATCATCAAATGAATCACCAAAAACAGAAAAATCATCCATGAAAACTTCAAGATAATGTTCAATCATATCACTAAAAATACTAAGCATGCATCTTTGAAATGTAGCTGGTGCATTACATAATCCAAATGGCATCCTACGGTAAGCAAATGTACCAAAAGGACATGTGAAAGTTGTCTTTTCTTGATCTTCAAATGCAATTACAATTTGGTTATATCCAGAATACCCATCAAGGAAACAATAAAATTCATGTCCAGCCACTCTTTCTAGAATTTGATCCAAAAAAGGTAAAGGAAAATGATCTTTCCTAGTCATTGAGTTAAGTTTCCTATAGTCAATGCACATGCGCCAACCAGAGATGGTTCTAGTTGGAATCAACTCATTATTTTCATTTTTGACTACAGTAACACCAGATTTCTTTAGAACAACTTGTGTAGGGCTAACCCACTTACTATCAGAAATAGGATAAATAATTCCAGCATCTAAAAGTTTAAGAATTTCATTTCTTACCACCTCTTTCATCTTAGGATTGAGCCTTCGTTGCATTTCTCTAGAGGGCTTAGAATTTTCCTCTAGATATATATTATGTGTGCAAATCAAGGGGCTAATTCCTTTTATGTCAGCTATGGTCCATCCTATTGAATTTTTGTGCAATAACAAAATTTTCAGTAACTTACTTTCTTGAGATTCATTTAGTTTAGAAGAAATTATTACCGGAAATGTGTTGTTTTCACCCAAGAAGGAATATTTAAGATCTGAAGGTAGTGTCTTTAGTTCTAAATTTGGATGTTGAACACTTGATGGTACAGGAGCATCTTTTCTTTGTGGTAAATCTTCAAATTTTTGCCTCCAGACACCTTTTTTTGGTTCCTCAGAAAAATTCAACAAAGAAGACATGTTAGGAATTTCAAGCTTAGTATCATTACAGCTAGCTAAACTATCTTCCAAAATATCAAGAGAAGTAAAATGATCATACACAATTTCCTCAATCAAATCTATTTCATGCACATTGTCATTATCTTGAGGTTGTTTACAAATATTAAACACATTTAATTCCAATGTCATGTTTCCAAAAGAAAGTTTTAAAACACCATTTCTACAATTTATTAAGGCATTAGAAGTTGCAAGAAACGGTCTTCCTAAAATGACAGGAATTTGAAAATCAGTATTCAACACAGGATGTGTATCCAAAACAATGAAGTCAACAGGATAATAAAATTTGTCAATTTGAACTAACACATCTTTTACAATACCCCTTGGAATTTTAATAGAACGATCAGCAAGTTGAAGTGTTGTTGTTGTTGGCATAAGTTCGCCTAACCCTAGTTGGTCATACACATTATATGGCAACAAATTAACACTTGCACCTAAATCAAGTAAAGCACGTTCTATTTTAGTATTTCCAATAACACATGTGATTGTTGGACAACCAGGATCTTTGTATTTAATTGGGGTATTTTGTTGAATGATTGCACTCACATTTTCAGTCAAAAATGCTTTCTTTTGTACATTAAGTTTTCTCTTGACAGTGCACAAGTCTTTCAAAAATTTTGCATATGATGGAATTTGCTTAATTGCATCCAACAAAGGGATGTTGATTTTGACTTGCTTAAAAAGTTCAAAAATTTCAGAATTTTGATTCAACTTTTGAAGTGGCTGTAATCTTTGAGGGAATGGTGCAGGAATGGGGCATTTTTCAACATCACAAGACTTAGACTTATCATCTTCATCAAGGTTTTTTAACTTTGGTGTTTCATTTGATTCTTGCTTCTTTGAAAAAATGGTTTTGTCAATAACTTTGCCACTACGAAGAGTAGAAATAGAATTGGCATTTTCAGGTGGTGTATCACAAGAACTAGAATCACTTACATGAAATTGACCTGAAGGATTTGGTTGAGGTTGAGCTGGAAATTTACCTTTTTCTTGAATGCGCAAAGCAGAGGTCAATGTTGAGAGTGTATTTTTGATCTCATTTAAGGCTTGTGAAGTTTGATTGTTTATGCTTGTTTGTCCTTGCATGAATGTTTGCAATGTTTCCTCAAGATTTTTTGACTTTGATTGTGTATGATATGGAGAAAAATTTGAATTCCCTTGAGAAGGCACAACATGAGCATTATTATCATTTTTCCAACTAAAATTGGGATGATTTCTCCATTCAGGATTATAAGTGTTAGAATAAGGAGAAGAAAATGGCTTTTTGAAAACATTCATAGCATTTGCTTGGTCATGTAACACTTCTTTGAAAACTGGAATATTTGGACAATTTGTTGTGGAATGTCCCATGACTTCACAAATGCTACAAATTTCATCATTTTGCAAAGATTTGACTTCTTTAACTTTTCTTAATTCCATGGCTTCAACTTTTCTAGTTAAATTTGCAATCCTAGCATTCAAATCATCTTCTTGATTAAGGTGATATTTTCCTCCATTAGAACTAGAAATATTGGATCTTATAGAATTTTCAAAAGTAGTAGTTGTTTGCCAAGATTGAGAATTTTCTGCCAAATGATCTAAAAATTCAAAAGCTTCTTCAGGTTCTTTATCAAGAAATTCACCATTGCACATTGTTTCAACAAATTGTTTTGTTTCAGGTGCTAAACCTTCATAGAAAAAGCTTATAGTCCTCCATTTTTCAAAACCATGATGTGGACAAGAATTTAACAAATCCTTAAAACGTTCCCAACATTGAAAAAATTGTTCATTTAATTTTTGGGAAAAATTTTGAATTTGTCTTTTCAAAGCATTAGTCCTATGGCTTGGAAAGAATTTTTTTAGAAATTCAGTTTGCATTTCTTGCCATGTGCCAATGGATCTTGGTTTTAAAGAATTCAACCATGTTTTTGCTTTATCTTTTAAAGAAAAAGGAAACAATTTTAGCCTTACAATTTCATCACTACATGTTTGGTCATTGAAAGTAGAACACACTTCCTCAAAATCCTTAAGATGCAAATATGGACTTTCAGATTCTAAACCATGAAAATTTGGAAGTAGTGGAATCATACCCGGCTTAAATTTAAAATTATTAGCATTAAGAGGAAAAATAAAGCAAGAAGGAGAAGAATTTCTTGGAGGTTGTAAATAATCACGCATGGTTCTTATGGGTTCATTTTCATGTCCATCATGCACACTTTCATTATCAGCCATGGTGTTAATTGTGTGTGAGTGTTGAGGTAAATCAAAAAGATTGTCAAACAAGTTTTCAGTATTAACTTTAATTAAACGACCGGAATTTTTGTCCCTGCACCAAACTATCATATATTAGCAAAATATAAATTATAATAACAGTAAAAAAAAATCTATATACTTTCCTTGACGCAACTCCCCGGCAACGGCGCCAAAAACTTGCTACAACTAAAAGATTGCAATACCCAAGTGTAGGTTGTCTCAAGTAATAAAACTCGGGAGTCCGAGTGTCGATCCTCAAGGAATTGGAAGGAACTGTATTAGATCAATAGAAATATGCAATGTTAATTATTTGACAATAAACAAAGTTTCAATAAACGAAAGGACTAGAGCTTCTAGGATCCTCTTTGACAAACTTGTAATTAATGTTCTCCATTCACAATATAACTCAATTAAGAATCATCTAGGAAGTGATCTTAATTGGAAGATGGAGATATTATTGCATGACTATATTTAAAAGATAACCCATTCTTAACTATAATATGTAATAAAACCTATGAACTTGAAATGTTGAGATAGTCTAAGCATTCAATGTACCATGCACAATGTTAACAATGAATCAAAGTCTCAAACAAACCAAATACAATTTTAGTACATATGATTTAATTAATTGAAGGATTTCATTGAAGAACAAAAGAAGAAATGAAGAACAACATTACAAATTTATCAAAGTATCACCCTTAGCTCTAGCTAAGGTTCTAGCAAGACATATTATAAATTACACACAATAAAACTAAAAATGAACAAGACAATATGAAACTCTCAAATTCTAGCTTCCCCCCTCTGGTTTGTTGTGTAAATGCCTTCCTTTTATAGGCAATAAAAACGAGCATATGCTAGTGTGAATGTGAGTTGTCATTGTGGGCTAATGATTCAATTAAGCATCTCCATGTCGGCCATTTTCTGCTTTTTTCACTCCGAACTGGACAATATGGTCAACATGAACATTGTAGAGCATCAAGTTAGCTTTACAACTCATTTTGAATCATATCATTCCAACATCTACAGCTCAAGATATGATTATTTTACTGAACCATGTGCAGTGATGGAGTTGTAATGATTCAATTAAGCATCTTAATGTCGGCCATTGCCTGCTTTTCTACACTCCGATTTGGTCAATATGGTCAACATGAAAATTGTAGATAATTAAGTTATTGTTACAACGCAACTTGAATCAGATCATTTCAACATCTACAACTCAAGATATGAGTATTTTACTGAACCATGTGCAGTGGTGGCTGAAAACGCATTTTTCATGCAAGTTGCTTGAATGGTCAATACACATCAAGTTGAATGCACCTAAATTCATTCATAATAAATATAAGTCTCTCATATCATATTAAATCAACATTTATTCATATAGATATATTTAATTAAAATAATGTGATGAGACTTCTTAATTGGTGCATAAGATAGCTTAATTAACAAAATAATATGTATAAATGTCTATGAAAATATATGTAAGTAATGCAATTTTAGACATTTATCAATGTTATCCATATATCTTTTGAATATTCCTAGGGATTTTTTTAATTTAAATGGTACAATTGTTCATTGAAATTATCCTTCAAGGAAGCTAAGTGCCATTCATTTGTGAGATTCTTTATCTAGTCTTATTTGCTAGAATCCACTTTTACAATCAAAGCTAGAAAATATTTCTTTCCTTTTATGAGTGATAATAATTCTTTTTTTTTTTTGAATAAAATAACCATCATCAATGGATTCTTTATTCAAAGCCTTGAACCTTATTATCATTCTCTTTTTCCCTCTTTTTTTCTCAGCTTCTTTCTCTACTAAGAATGCTAGACTAGAATGTGGTTAATTCATGTAAATAATTACTTTTAATTCCAAAAGTTGTTGAATTTATTTTTCAAATTTTTCTTGATCTTTTAGAGTATAAATCATAGGTTTTACCCTAATAACTTTTAAAGGATTTCTTAATTTTATGCTTGCTTTTTCATTGGATTTATTTATGTTAGGATCTAATGGGTTTTTAGTACTTACTGTTTTCAATAATTTCCTAATGTTTGTTAGGGATTTACTTCTTGGATTTCATTTATAAAGAGATTTTGGTCAATCTCTATGTCTAAAAAAATATTTTCTATTTGTGATTTTTTTGATTTTATATTCTCACAAAGTTTTCACTTTTTATGTCATAACATAAAAGTTGGTGATAATATTGTTAAAATTTTTCTTATTTTATAAACAAATCTTGTTAAGCTTATCTTATCAAAATATTGTGTTAATTATTTATATAAGTTTAAAAAGTTATTTCCTGTTAATAAGTCTACACCTGTTTCTTGTTGATATATTGTTAGTATATGAAATATTTCTCCTCTAATTAATATATTTTGTATCCTTTAAAACTTTTTCTAACCATCTAGTAGTATTATTAGCTATTCTTATTATTAACTCCTTTGGAGTTGATTTCCCAAGTTTTTCTGAAAATACATATTTACTACTAACTAACACACATAGTTGCTCCTGTGTCTATATATGCATGTAAATGATAATTTTTATATCATTTGAATTTTAATCCTATTTTTATTTATGTACTATTTAGATTTGTTATACTTGATAATTAATTAATTAATTAGAATTTGAATAAGAGTTCGTTATTTCTTCTTCATCTTCTTCTAATAGATGGATACCGCATGTATTATCTATGTTAGATTTCTCAATTAGTTCTAATTCCATCCTATAACCTTCTTCAAGAATCTTATTTTGTTGTTTAAATTCCTTTCTATGATGAAGTTTATTAGTATACTTATTTGCATAATGACCTTTTTCATTGCAGATCAAACATTTACATTTTTTTCCCTAATGGACAATAATTTCTTCTATTTTGTTTATCGTTTTCTTTTAAAATACATTTTCCTATAAGATTCCTTAATATACCTCATTTTATATTTATGAAAATTTTATTTTCTAAACTTATATCTTTTATATTTTCTATATATATATATATATATATATATATATATATATATATATATATATATATTTTCCCTTATTATGCTTATAAATCTTAGTATTACAACTATATTTTTTTGATAATAAATACTTTATAGTATCATAACAAAGTTTTTTATTTATGTTTTTGGCTAGCTTAAAGTCTTCTTTTTCTTGACACTTTAAGATTATCCAAGCTTGTAATTTTTTATTCTTCTTCTTAAAGTATTTTGTACTACTGTCTTATATCTTTTTTGCAAATTTTCTTCCGAAGTTTTATGCAAATTTTCTGGTAGTTTTAATAAAACATTTCTTGAAAGAATTGTTGTTCACTTCAAGTTATTTTATGATAAAATATTTCATGTTCACAAATAAAAAAATCTATGTAATGCATGCATGTAACATATTTCTATATTCGCTAAGTGTCATTGAGCTTCATTTATTTTTAATTCACTTACTTATGTGACATATCTACCTTTATCTTTGCCTATAAATTCTTTATATATTTTATTTACTAATAAATCTAGATATATATTCTCTACTTGTTGCTTAATTACATTGCATATGTAAATGCCATTGATCTGGTACATTACTAAACCATACCATGACATTTCTTATCATTTTATGAAGGTGTTGTTCTAGATGTTTGGATAAGTACACTCATTGCACTTGCCCATTCATTCAAAATTTTCTTTCTATCTCGTATACAATCGAGATCTAATAAATCAATTCTTCCATTTCTCATATTGGGTTGGAATTCTGGTGATTCATCAGTTATTGTACCCCATAGTATATATTGATTTATATTAGTGTTGTCCTTTTTCTATAAGGTGGCTCGAGTTCTATTGGTCTATCTCTTTTTCTATCATCCATATGTAGATCATAGATTAATTCATCTTTGGTTTGTATTGATGGACCAACGTCCATTTTTAATCTTCTGTATGAAATCTCAAGTTCTGATCCAAATTACTCACTTATTACAGTCACATCATCTTCCTCAATGTTTAGGCATAGTTTATGTTTCATTTCTTTTGTTAATTCCTTATCATTTAAAGTTATCAAAATTACTAATCTTTCTATATCTAGTGTTTTAGGATTCATAAATTCTTCTTCTAACTTTTCCTATATTCCTTTATGAAAAATCGGTTTGAGTATATTGATAATTTTTATTGATATTTTCTAAAATTAATCTATCACTTTTTTTTTGTGTATCACCTGTTAATCCTATAAAGGGTTCAAATTGATTTTCTAAATTGTTATTCTTATTAAGTCATATTATTTTACTTGGGATATTATTAATATCTCTTTTTATTTTTGTAATTTTTTTATGCATATCTATTTGTAGCTTATTAGTACAACTATATTCTCTTATTTTTTTAAGGATTTTTTTTTTTAGGGTTTAAATTATGTATTGTGGTTATTTCTTTTGCTAAGAGAATCAAAACTTTTATTATAACTATTTAGTTACTTAATATGCTTGTAAGACTAACATTGATTTGCAATTCTATTTCTAGTAACTTATTTTTGACATTCTTATATTGGGAAGGGTGTATAGCAATATTATGATGTTCTTTATCTATTTTTATCCTTCTATTACTTCATGGACTAAATTTTTAACTTCTTTGATTTCCTATTTCAATTCTTTTATTTCTTGGTCTTGTTTGGTAATTAGTGTTTGTGAGTTTGTAAAAACAAGTCTTGGTATATTATTCTTTGTTATTGGCATAAGAGACTTTTCTTTTATGTCTAGGTTCCATTCTTCAGGTACCTCCAAGTTTGTTCATATTTCTAGTTTTATTATTTGTTTATATCATGAAATATTTTATTTATTTTTATAAATTTATTTTGTCTATATATTGAACTATTGTGACTATTTGCTAGGGAGTATCCTACTATATAGTTTACTAAAAATGGGTGTCTTTTTTTTTTTCATTAAATCTCCTCTTTCAAATTCATAAGCTAAAGTTAATGCTTAGTTTATATTTTTGTCATTGATATTAATAGTAAATTTTGGATATGTTGTGAATTTTAATTTCTATTATTCTAAATTTTTATGGATCTTTCGTAATAAAGCATATTTGTGATTTATTATTATATTATCTAATAATGTAAGTTTTATTGGTGTATCAATTCATTCTCTAAAGTGTGTTTTTATTAATATTTGGATCTCTCCTAAATGAAAGTATCTAATTTTTTCTTCATCCTTTTGAAAATTTTGATAATTTTTTATAATGATTTTTTTGTTAATTAATGATATGATGTATCTTTCTTTTAGCATCTGTAATTGTAATACTTATTTCTTTATTGCTTATTTCATAATAAAATATATATTTTTTTCATAATATTTTTCATATTCTTGAGAAAGATGATTATTTGAATCCATATTTTTTCTTAAGATTTAATTTTGACTTTTGAATTACTTCAAATTTCTTTTTGCTAAATATCATTTGTTGTAAAAAGCATCATGAGATGTCTTGTAATTTTATTTTTATTTTTATTATTTCTTAATTTTAAATTATTTTTATCATTTAAAGATAATGTGAAAAATAATAATTAATAATTTATATAGGTTGTTAAGAAAAATAGTGTATTTGTAAGATATAATATTTTTTTGTATTCTACAAGGCTTACGTAAAAAATTTGGACTTATAAATCATTGAAAGGACAAAAGTGCAACATGAGTACTATTAAAACATGGTTGTTTTACTAGTTTGGTAAAAAAGCTAGAATCTAACGATATGTTTGTGACATCATACTAAATATCCTAATTATATAATTTATATATAGTCATTTGTTTGGCTGTGAAATCAAATTGTATCGTACCGTATAAAAATAGTACGGTTATGTAGAAATTTTTTACGATCAAGGGATGTTGGTCTAAACCGTACTGGACAATTAACTTAGTCTCTCTAAATTTTCAATTATAAAATTATATGTTTTAACTTTTTATTTATCTCAAATTTAAAATAATATTTTTTATTTTTAAAAATGTAATAAAAATAGAAAAATGAATTAAATATTAATTTAAATAAATTTTAAATAAAAAATTATTTTAAATATAAATTATTTTAGTAAAATATATATAATCAATTTAATCCAATTATATTATATAGCTTTTCACCAAACACGGCATAGATTAATTATAATATAATTCAATACAATTTAGTCCAATACAACTATACTTAATCTATTTAATACGGTGCACCAAACCTGCCGTAGAGAATATGGTCTAAAGCGCGTAATTATTACCACGATTTTGCTTTTAGTTTGGTGGGCTCCTAAACTATCTCAAATTTTTCTAAATTGCACATACACACTTCTTGTTAAAACATAATTTTTTATTAAAATTATATTCTTAGAAAGTTAAAAGAAATAATTAAATACTTGTAATGGTGTGAAATAACTTGTAATGGTGTGAAATAACTCGATTGGTTGGGTTTGGGTAGACTTATTTACAAACATATTTGTTTAGCCATGACTCGCTCCCACCCATATAATAAAGGATGAAGTATTAGCCACTTTCTTTTGTAAAATGTCTCATTTTACTTTTAAGTGGTCTACTCTAAATCAATTTTTTTTTTTTTTTTTCAAAATGAACAAATAACGTTCATTTATATTATTTAATACAAATTAGAGGGAAAAAGCCTATATGACAAGGGGTATAGGTTGAAAATTTTCCATTACCTACCAATATTTTTTCCTCTTCTGAAACAGTTTTTAAAACTACAACCTCTTCTCCATTACCCGTCAGTTTATTCCCTACATGGATTCGCTTATGAAAATATAATTTTTTTTTAAAAGATTATATAATTATTTTTTATTCATTTTGTCAATAATTATAAGAAATAAATTAAAGCACTTGCAATAAAAAAAAATAAAAAACAACCACCACCAAAACTTTAGTTAACAAAACATTTAGAGAATGTGCATGTATAAAAATTGCAATTCTTAACAAAATTTGTCTTCATTTAAAACTCTTAAATATACCTTAATACTTACATATAAAAACCAAACGGTTTTCATAATATAAATATTTGTTCAAAATTACTTAAAAAGATACTATAAATATATCCCTAATTAAAATACACAAGATGTTGTACACGACATTCACAATACGAGTTGGTCATTCAAATCAACTTACTAACATTCAACACTCCTCTATATTATAATGGATTTATAAAGTTCGATGGCTTTGAGTTGCAATATTGTTGTGGTTTCCTGTAGATCCCCAAACCCTTGTGACCTTGTATCATATTGAATCTGAAAATTATGAACAATGTTACACTATCAAAAACTCAAAACAGTAATAATTATGCAAGATGAAAAATTTATTATCTCAGCCTGACTTTGTTGAATAGCCACTTCAGTTTGTGTGTCCAATTCAATAACAAATGTGTTAATAGCATAAAAATGACAATTCAACTAATGTGTGGAAGAAACTTACCCTGTATGAAGCAATGATATCATGTTGTGATGATGAAATCTCAATGGTTTCCTTAGGTCCACTCATATTTGCCTTGAAATGAGTAAAAAACATAAATATACCAAATATAGTGTGAGACAATAGATTAAAATACACATGCATTGAGATTTGATTTTTTTTTTTTACCCTTGTTGTATCTGCTGCTCTTCTTAACCATGTCCTATAAGGTGTCTGCATGTGAGAAAATAACTATTGTATATGAACTCTGTCCAATAAAAACAAGAGAACATAGAATGTATAACATAGTACTGTTGATTTTGCACAGACCAGTTCTAAAAAATGATAAAATGAATTAAAGAAGAGGGACAAAGAAACATAGAGAACATATATATCATAAAAGGTTTTCCCAATTCCCATCATCCAAAAACAAATCCGAAATGAAAACATATGATAATTAATAAAATCTAACATTAAAGAGAAAAACAAGAGAAGAGAGAAAAGGGAGAAAATAGAGGCTAGGGTTTTGACGCGAACCGCGCGACACGACTCCTATGACCCCCAAGGCACGTGACTTGGTAACCACAAGAAATACGGACCGAGACTCGACACCAATATTAGCACGCAAATCCTACGAGAAATCCTAGACTTTGGTTGCAAGAAAACTCACCTTAACGTATGGATATTACGCACCACAAACTAAGATGAGGTGAAACGCCACAAAGGGATTGGAAGCTCCTTTGATAAGTTTCGGTTGAAAATGCACTTGGAGTATTTGAGCTCTCAAGTAGAAATTTTGTATTTCTCTCAAATGTTTGAACAAAGTTGTGTTCTTACAGCTGCTAGGAATCATTTATACAAGAAATAAAACCCTAAAAACGGGCAAAGAATCCCAGCCATTGATTTGTAATCAATGGTCCAAAATTTACAAATATTTGAATCCTCGCCGCAGCGGCCAAATATCCATGCCGCGGCGCGCAGGTGATGGCTCTGGTGTCAGCGCGCAAACTGTCGAGGGGTGTCCGTGTCAGCGCGCGCACGTCCACTCGTGCCGCGGCGCCTGAAATGCATGCCACGGTGCGCACTTGTTTAGGCTCCAAAACAGAAACTCCCTCGCTGCGGCGCCCAATATCTGTGCCGCGGCGTGCGTTGCTTGACATTTTGCCCCTCCAAAACAGAAACTTCCCCGCTGCGGCGCCCAATATCTGTGCCGTGGCGCACCTTGCTTGACATTTGCCCCTCCAAAACAGAAACTCCCTCGCCGCGGCGGCTATAAATCCATGCCGCGGTGCAAGTCATTTTGTCCAAAAATGGCCTCCCATATGCTTCAAGCTTCATATTCATGATCCCTTGGCCTTTAGTTGACTCTTGGACTAGCTCATCCAGTGCCTCTTCGAGTTGTTTGGCTCTTGACCTCGTGATCGGCCCGTGTGGGATCCGTAGAGGATGTCGTGACGGATGATTCGTATCATTCCCTCCTTCTTGAAAAGGATTCGACCTCGAATCGTCATCTGCATAATCAAAAGGAGACAGATCAAAAATATTAAACGATGCACTAACATTATACTCACCGGGAAGATCAAGTTTGTAGGCGTTGTCGTTGATGCGCTCGATCACTTGGAATGGCCCATCCCCTCTTGGTTGAAGTTTTGACCTTCGTTTTTCAGGAAAGCGTTCTTTCCTCAAATGCACCTAAACCCAGTCTCTGGGTTCAAAAATAACCTTTCGTCTCCCCTTATTGGCCTTGAAAGCATATTCTCTATTTTTCTTCTCAATGTGCTCACATACGCTTTCGTGTAACTTCTTAACCACCTCAGCCTTCTTTGCGCCATCAAAATTAATCCTGTCTGAAATGGGTAAAGGTAACAAAGCCATAGGGGTTAGAGGATTAAAACCATATACAATTTCAAATGGGGAGTGATCCGTGGTTGAGTGTACACTCCTATTGTATGCAAACTCAACAAAAGGTAGGCAATCTTTCCAATTTTTCAAATTGCTTTTTATGATGGCACGTAACAAAGTAGACAATGTGCGATTGACTACTTCCGTTTGGCCGTCTGTTTTGGGATGGCAAGTGGTAGAAAATAAAAGTTTTGTCCCCAACTTAGCCCACAAGGTTTTCCAAAAGTAGCTAAGGAACTTAACGTCCCTATCCGACACTATACTCTTAGGAACTCCATGGAGCCGAACAATTTCTTTGAAAAATAAATTGGCTACATTAGTTGCATCATCGGTTTTGTGACACGCAAGAAAGTGTGCCATTTTTGAAAACCTGTCAACAACTACAAAAATGGAATCTTTTCCCCCTCTAGACCTAGGCAAACCCAAAATAAAGTCCATGGATATATCCACCCACGGCGAGCTTGGCATCGGTAAGGGTGTATACAGTCCTTAAGGTAGGACTTTGGACTTTGCTTGCCTATAGGTGATGCACCGAGAGCAAATTCTCTCTACATCACGCCTCATTTTAGGCCAAAAGAAATGTTCATGTAGAACATCCATGGTCTTGGCAACACCAAAGTGTCCCATTAGGCCTCCCCCATGGGCCTCCTTCACTAATAACTCTCTCATAGAGCAATTCGGTATGCACAAAAGATTTTCTCTAAACAAGTACCCATCTAACATGTAAAATTTTTCAAAAGCAGATATTTGACATGCATGGTACACAGCAGAAAAATCATCATCATCAGCATATATCTCTTTGATATACTCAAACCCTAACAATCTAGCATTTAGAGTAGAGAGTAAGGTATACCTCCTTGACAATGCATCTACGACAATATTTTCCTTACCTCGCTTATATTGAATAATATAAGGGAAGGTTTCGATAAATTCCATCCACCTCGCATGTCACCGATTCAACTTTCCTTGGCTCTTCAAATGCTTCAAAGATTCGTGATCCGTGTGGATAACGAACTCTTTCGGCCACAGGTAATGTTGCCAAGTCTCCAAAGTTCTAACCAATGCGTAGAGCTCCTTGTCATATGTTGGGTAATTAAGGGACGCTCCACCAAGCTTCTCACTGAAAAAGGCTATAAGTTGTTTTTCTTGCATCAAAACAGCCCCTATGCCTATACCTGATGCATCACACTCAACTTCAAAAGTTTTAGTAAAGTCAGGTAAAGATAAAATAGGCGCAGTACATAACTTATCCTTTAACAGATTAAAAGCATTTTCTTGTTCTTCTCCCCATTTAAACCCAACAGTTTTCTTAATTACCTCAGTTAAAGGTGCAGCTAAAGTGCTAAAATCTCTAACGAGTCGACGATAGAAATTAGCTAAGCTATGAAAACTACGTACCTCCGTAACAGTTTTAGGCGAGGGCCAATCCCTAATCGCCTTGACCTTCTCAAGGTCAACCTCTATCCCCTCAGAGCTAACAACAAATCCCAAAAAGACTAACTTTTCCATGCAAAAATGACACTTGTTCAAATTGGCATAAAGTTTTTCCTTTCTTAGCAATTCTAGCACATTTCTTAAATGTATCACATGCTCTTCTAAGTTTTAACTATAAATGAGAATATCATCAAAGTAAACAACTACAAATTTTCCAATATAAGCACGCAATACATGGTTCATAAGTCTCATAAAAGTGCTAGAGGCTTTAGCTAACCCAAATGGCATGACCAACCATTCATACAGTCCGTATTTAGTTTTGAAAGCAGTTTTTCACTCATCACCCTCTTTCATCCTAATTTGATGATAACCACTTTTCAAATCAATTTTAGAAAATATGCATGCACCATGTAATTCATCAAGCATGTCATCTAGTCTAGTAATAGGATGTCGATATTTTACCGTAATATTGTTGATTGCCCGACAATCAACGCACATTCGGCTTGATCCATCCTTCTTAGGCACTAGTAACACTGGTACCGCACACGGACTTAAAATTTCTCTCACTTGCCCCTTGGACAAGAACTCTTCAACTTGCCGTTGAATCTCCCTCGTGTCTTTCGGGTTGGTTCTATAAGCGGGTCGGTTCGAAAGCGATGCACCCGAGATAAGGTCAATCTGATGCTCGATTCCCCAAATTGGTGGCACTCCATCCAGGATCTCCTTTGGGAACACATCATCAAATTCCTGCAGCAAAGAAACAGTTTCACTTGGCAAAGGTTTGTCAAGCTTGTTAGAGGAAAAGTTGACCTCCTTGTACAAAAGTACAAGTACGGATCGTTTTGCCAAAATGGCTCATTTTAAATCACGTTCCCTTGCATAAAAATTTGTTTTTCTTCCTTCCATTGCTTCCTCCTTCTCTACCCCCTCCTTCTTCCCCTTCTCCTTATTCATCCTCACTTGGTCCTCATATACTTACTTTGGAGTTAAGGGTGCCAGGGTGATCTTCTTTCCCTCCTTCTCAAACGAATACTTATTCTTGAACCCATCATGAGTGACCTTCCTATCATATTGCCAAGGTCTACCTAGCAATATATGTCCGGCTTGCATAGGCACCACATCACACATGACTTCGTCCTTATATTTTCCAATCGAAAAGGACACTAGCACTTGTTTACTAACCTTCACTTCCCCACTATCATTCAACCATTGTAATCGGTAGGGCTTCAGGTGTTTGAGCGTTGGTAACCCTAGTTTCTCTACTAAGGTAGTGCTAGCCACATTGGTGCAACTCCCTCCATCTATGATCACATTACACACCTTGGAGTTCACATGACACCTTGTGTGAAAGATGTTCTCCATTTGCAACTCCACATCATCATCCTTGTGTTGGATGCTCAAAGATCTCATTATGACTAAGGCCTCTCCTTCAACCGGCCCAATTTCTTCCTCACTAGCTTCCTCTAGTGGGGGCATCTCCTCTTCCTCACTATCTTCCTCGGATTCAATATCACCATTAGCCAAGGCAATCATTGTTTTCTTATTAGGACATTGATGAGCAATGTGTCCTCGTCTAAGACACCAAAAACATACGATCTCTCGGTTCTTTATCGGGACCTCAACATTGGCTTTTCCTTTTCCAACTTCCACTTCCTTGCCTTTGTAAGACTCAAATCTTGGCTTGGAGCTAGTCTCCCCTTCCTTCTTCTAGTTGGCCTTCCATGGTGGAGTAAGGTAAAGTTTTGGTAATGGGAAAGTAGGTTTCGGTGGCAACATAGAACTACTTCTCTTCTTCAATTGTCTCTCCACTTTAATTGCCATTTGCACCATGTCCTCCAACTCCACATAATGATGCAATTCCACAATGTTGGCAATGTTGGAGTTCAACCCACTTATAAACCGAGCCATGGTTGCTTCTCTATCTTCTTCCACATTAGCCTTTACCATTGTCATCTCCATTTCCTTGAAATATTCATCCACCGATAGGGATCCTTGGTTAAGCCTTTGTAGCTTCTGATAGAGTTCCCAGTAATAATGACTCGGGACAAACCGTTTCCTCATGATAGCCTTCATCTCCCTCCAACTATCAATAGCTCTCTCATCACTTCTCCTCCTAATGACCACTAGTTGATCCCACCAATTCAACGCGTAATCGCTAAACTCGATTACCGCCAATTTCACCTTCTTTTCCTCGGAATAGTTGTGACATTCAAAGACATGTTCAACCTTCTTCTCCCATTCCAAGTACAACTCTGGATCATTCTTTCCTTGGAATGTCGGCATCTTAATTTTGATGTTGCCCAAATTTCGATCAACATCGTCAAAGGGCCGAGGTGGGGGTCTCCACATACCTCCCCGTACATTTCTTCCCCTTCTATGCCCATTCCTACCTCCATAGGGCATCCTCCTATCTTCTTCTTGATACTCCTCTTCCCAGTTCTCTTCCTCCACTTCCTCTTCCACTAAAGGCCTCCTAATATGTCTCCTAACTTCCGGAGCCTCTTGGGGTGCTCTCTATTGTAAGGTGGCGATTGTCGCTTCTTGCCTTTCTACCCGATCACTTATGTTCCCCATGACGGCATTCATCCGTTCCATGGATTGTTGCAATGCACGCAACAAAAATGCGGTATCCGGGCACTCCTCTGAACTGTTCCTGTCAGACATTTTCACAACAACTTTCGCAAGCAGAAAATTAGTTAATCAATTTAAGGACTGAAAATTTACTTCTTTACCTCACGTGTTTTAATCACTCGGATTTGATTGCTCAAGCATTCCTCGTCCCTTAACAAACCAATTCTCAAGAAATTTTCGAACCACCGATAGGGTTTCACACACACTCAAGTAATTTGCAATATCCAATTAAGGTTAAAACAAGAGACTAACTCAATGAAAAGAATATTTCTTTCAAGCAATATATTCCAAACTCGTGACAAATTAACGAGTATCAAACGGGAGTTTGTAAAGTTTTTCCCGGGCTTCAAATTTTCTTCATATATTTTTTTTCTTTTTTTTATATGAATTCCGAATTCATAAGCTTTTTTTTTTTGCTTTCGGAATTTTTCAACACGAACAACTTAAGAGAGTTTAGTAAAATGACCAAATTGCCCTTCACTTAACGAGCAAGTTTTTAGAAAAAATTTTCAACACAAAAAACTTTCCACACAGCCCACAATTTCAGGAATACCAACACAGAATCTGAATTTCCCAACAACAATCAGAAATTGGCAGAATTAAGAAGAAACATCCAAGAAGAACAACAACAATTCAGGAACACAACAACCAATCAGAAAATAGAGAGAACAAGCTGGAAATTTCAGGAATTTGAAGAACAAACTGAAATTTCAAAAACAGCACAGAATTTGAAAGAACACACAGAATTTTTTTTTTGTAGACGAAAAACAACAATACAAAGGGATAGGAATCTAGAGTCACAACCTAGGCTCTGATACCAAATGACGCGAACCGCGCGACACGACTCCTATGACCCCCAAGGCACGTGGCTTGGTAACCACAAGAAATACGGATCGAGACCCGACACCAATATTAGCACGCAAATCCTACGAGAATCCTAGACTTTGGTTGCAAGAAAACTCACCTTAACGTATGGATATTACGCACCACAAACTAAGATGAGGTGAAACGCCACAAAGGGATTGCAAGCTCCTTTGATAAGTTTCGGTTGAAAATGCACTTGGAGTATTTGAGCTCTCAAGTAGAAATTTTGTATTTCTCTCAAATGTTTGAACAAAGTTGTGTTCTTACAGCTGCTAGCAATCATTTATACAAGAAATAAAACCTTAAAAACGGGCAAAGAATCCCAGCCATTGATTTGTAATCAATGGTCCAAAATTTACAAATATTTGAATCCTCACCGCGGCGGCCAAATATCCATGCCGCGGTGCGTAGGTGATGGCGCTGGTGTCAACGCGCAGACTGTTGAGGGGTGTCCGTGTCAGCGCGCAGGTCTGGCCTGTCAGCGCGCGCACGTCCACTCGTGCCGCGGCGCTTGAAATGCATGCCGCGGCGCGCACTTGTTTAGGCTCCAAAACAGAAACTCCCTCGCTGCGGCGCCCAATATCTATGCCGCAGCGCGCGTTGCTTGACATTTTGCCTCTCCAAAACAGAAACTTCCCCGCTGCGGCGCCCAATATCTGTGCCGTGGCACGCCTTGCTTGACATTTGCCCCTCCAAAACAGAAACTCCCTCGCCGCGGCGGCTATAAATCCATGCCGCGGCGCAAGTCATTTTGTCCAAAAATGGCCTCCAATAGGTTGGTTGATCTCCCACATGCTTCAAGCTTCATATTCATGATCCCTTGGCCTTTAGTTGACTCTTGGACTAGCTCATCCAGTGCCTCTTCGAGTTGTTTGGCTCTTAATCTCGTGATCGGCCCGTGTGGGATCCGTAGAGGATGTCGTGACGGATAATTCGTATCAGGTTTCTTAGAATGCAAAACGTGATTTTGTAAATAATACAAGCTAAGCCTTTTAAAGGCAAAATAAACCAAAATGACATAAATGACTCAAATAACCTTACAATCAAATATTAATTACTCTAATATCCCCATCAAACTCACGATGCAGCTGCCAGAAGCATCGAGAGTTTGCCAACTAGAAAACGAAAGCGTGAAATAGGATGTGACTTGGTAAAGAAGTTTGTAATTTGCAAAAAGGAAGGAACAAAAGGCAAGATAACGGTGCCGTGCTTGAGGTGGTGACGAGTAAAATGATAATCAATCTCAATATGCTTACTATGTTCATGAAAAATCGAGTTGTGAGTATCTAGATAGCACTCTGGTTGTCACAATACATAAGAGTGGGAAGAGAGAGAAAAACACCCATATCTACGAGTAGCAAATATAACCAAACAATCTCTTTGGTAGTAGATGTCATAGCACGATACTCTGCTTCAGTAAAAGATTGAGCGACAACAATTTACTTTTTGCTCTTCCAAGAAATAAGAGAATTACCCAAAAAGATACAGAAACTAGTGACAGACTTACAATCTGTGGGATTATGACCATAATCAACATCAGAGTATGCACGCAACTTTAAGGAAGAGGTGGGTGAAAGTAAGAGACTCTAGAAAGTAGTGCCCCGAAGATATCGCAAAATTCGTAGAATGGTTGCCCAATGAATGGTAGTAAGAGATGCAACAAACTGACTAACAATATGAATAGCATAAGCAATGTCCAAATGAGTAATACTAAGGTAGACCAAGTTGCTAACAACAGTTCGATATATGGTAGGATCTTGGAAAGGAGTGACATTAGAAGGAGAATACTGAACATTGTGCTGTAAGGGGTATTAACAATTTTAGTATCAGTAAGACAAGCCCACTTAAGAATGTCAACAGTATACTTAGATTGAGAGAGAAGATAACATTTTGAAGAGAATGCAATTTCAATATCCAAAAAATACCATAGAGAACCCAAATCTTTCATTTTAAACTATTAGGCTAATTCAAACTTAAGCACTATCACTAGTAATAATCATATCATCAACATATAAAAAAAGTAAAATATGACCTATAGTGATATGCTTAACAAAAAGAGCAGAATCATCATCATTGGAAGGAAACCCAAGAGAGACAATAATAGTAGAGAACTTCTCAAACTATGCTCGCGGTGCTTGTTTTAGACCATATAAAGCTTTTTAAAGCTTAAAAACTTCTCCTTGATTATGTGGTACACCATGCGAAGGAACCATGTAAACTACTTCATGCAAATCACCATTCAAGAAAGCATTTTTAACATCCATCTAAGATATACACAACCCATAAGCAAATGCAACTGTAATAAGTGTGTGAACTATAGTCATTTTGTAACAGGGGTAAAGGTCTCTTCATAATCAATACCACTCATTTGAGAGTATCCTTTTGCAACTACTTGAGACTTGTACCTTTCAATAGATCCATTAGAATAAAGTTTAATTTTATATTCCTAACGAGGACCAATCGCTCATTTAACTAGCAGCAAAGGTACCAAGACCCATGTGTTTGTTTGATACAAAGCAGTAAGTTCCTCGACCATAGATTGATAGCAAAAGGGATCAAGGACTGCCTTTTTAGGATAATGGCTCAGAGAGACAATGAATAAATGTTAAAAATGAAGTGAAAGAAGCAGAATATGAAGAGTAAACAAAATCTTGTAGTTTAGTAGACTTACAAATGCACTAAGGATACTGAGGAGGATCCACAATTCTAGGAGGAGGGGAAACATCATTAGTGTAAGCTGTAGTGTACTAGTATCTTTAGAATTTGTAGTTGGAGGAACTTGCAGAAAAGAACCATCGATGTGGTCAAAGAAAGGATCAATATGAATAAGATCTTATTTGGTCAAATCGTGAATACTAACAGAAATAAAAAAGAAAGGTATATGCTCAACAAAGATAACATAACGAGAAACATATAGTTTTCATGAAGTTGGATCAAAACAACGATACCCCTTTTGCCCTTCCCCATAACCAAGAAAAACACAAATGGAAAAGCATGACAATAATTTGGTACGTTCTACATGAGGACAAAGGACAAAACAAGTAGAACCAAAGACTCTCAAGGAGAAATAGTTAGGAGCGTGTCCATATAGTTTTTCCAAAGGATACAAACCTAAAGTGATAGATGATGGGATCTTATTGATTAAGTTGACCGTAGTAAGAACTGCTTCTCCCCAAAACTCTTAATAACAACAAAATGTTGTGTTCTTACTAGAGTCTAAAGTTATTATAAATATCAAAGAAATAAAAACGATGTTTCATAAGGTATACCCATAAAAAATGAGTGTAATCATCAATAAAAGAAACATAATATCGAGACTCTCCTTTTCAAACAATAGGAGAAGGTCCCCATACATAAGAATGAACTAAATCAAAAGGTGCAACAGAAAAAGTACTTCTATTAAAAGATAATGCATAAAATTTTACAAGTTTATAACCACTACAATCATAAATATTATGAGCTTGCAAATTTTCTAAAGTTTCAGTATAAGCTAAGAATCGTAAACGGGAAGCGAAAACATGACCAAGACATGAATGCCATAAATAAAAACTAGAATATGAAGGACACAATTGAAGAGAAGAAAGATCAACACTAAGAGCTGTAAATTCTGGTAATCTCAACTCGACCAAAACATATATCCCTCCAGCTACGACCTGTCCCAATCAGTTTTTGGGATTGCAATACGAACGTGATTGTTATTGATTGCCAAATTGTGGAAGCCTTAATTGGCATATTTGTTGAAATTGATGTGGTTGTGATTGATTGCCAAATTGCGGAGGCTTGAATTGGTGCATTTGTTGAACCTGATGTGGTTGTGATTGATTGCCAAAATAATGTAGTGCTCGATTCAATTTAGGACATTGAGCTTTCCAATGACCCTTTTCTTTGCAAAAGTTGCAAGTATCAAACCAACCTTTGCATAAGTCTTATTTCCATAGTTTGTAGGAGGTCAAGAAGAAGCTGCAAAAATAGAAGGATTAGGTGTTGGGAGAATTCCTATTCCTGTTTGAGACTTAAGACATATTTCATCAACCATAAGCTCACTGTCCACTGAATCAACTGAAGAAAGTAGGTTACAATGCAGAATGGAATCATGAAGTCCCTCATAATAATCACAAAGTGCCATTAAAAATTGAACTAAGCGTTGTTCCTCTCTACAAGCAAGATAAGGTGCACAAGTTCATAGTTCTGTTGATTCTGTTATAGCTAATTGATCCTAAAGGTCTGTCAATGCTGAATAAAACTCTTGAATACTCATTTTTATGTTCAAGAGCTCAAATATCTAATTCTAATTGATATTTCTTTGAAAAGTTAGACTATGTATATAATCTAGTAAGATGTTCTCAAACTTCCCTTGCTGCATCATATTTTGCTAATTGGATGGCTATTGAGTATTTAACATAATTGTTTATCCAAGTGATAATTTTTGAATTATCTACTTTCTAAGTATCTAGCAGGATTACATAATCAGTCTTTTCTGCTGTAGGTTTATTCATAGTTCCAGATACATAACCTCATATCTTTTTACCTTTGAGAAATTTTTTCATCACATAACTCAAATACGAATAATTCTTCCCATCTAACCTCACACTAATTGACTGTAGCGAGTCATCTTTACCACTAGTCATTGCGAAAACAAACCAAAAACTTCCAAATTGCTAAATCAAACAAAAATCTTAAAATTGCAGTTCGAATAAAAATATTCAAAAATAGAATAAAATAGAAAAAAAATACCTATATGATACAAAAGATAAAACTTGTGAATGATACGAATAATGTTAAGATGCTACTACTCAATTGTCTCATACTTTATTTACCTTTTCTTTCCTCTTATGTACTTTCTTATATATACACACACACACATGTATATACATGTATATATATATACATATATGTATATATATGTATGTATATATATGTAATGTGTATATATATATGTATATATATATATATACATATACATATATATACATATGTATAGATACATGTACATATGTACATATGTATAGATATATACATATATGTAGATATATATGTAAATATGTATACATATATATGTAGATATATATATATATATATATATATATGTACATACATATATATACACATATGTACATATGTACATGTACATATGTGTACATATATATATATATATATGTATATATTTATGTATATGTATACTAAGGGTGACAATCGTATCGTATTAGTGGTGTCCTTGTCGTGTTCGTGTTGTATTATTCATGTCGGCATCTGGTTCAGTTCATGTTTTTCGTGTCAGTTGATACATGAAAAAATTTACACGACTTTTTTTCGTATTACTTATTTATAATAGTAAGAAATAACAAAACCTTTAAGAACATGAAAAAATTATTGATCAATTCTTAATAAAAAAAATTTCGTGTCATGTCGTATTCAGTTCGTGTTATCGAATCGTGTCAAAAATTGTCACTCCTAATATATGTGTATGCATTATCGTTGACCACCAGAATATGAAACAGAAATATATGCTAAATATTAATTACCATATGAGAATATGAAAGACTAATATATGCTAAATATTAATTACCATTGAGAATATGAAAGACTAATATATCCTAAATATTAATTACCATTTGAGGACATATTACTAAAGTCAATGGAAAACTCTAGAATTCTAATTGCACCATACTCTCTTCAATTCGAGAATTGAAGTCCACCACTTTAATCTCACTTTAATTTCGATCTGTGCTCAGTCCTTCAACATCATTGACAAAACGCCTTTGTTTCTTAATTTCCTCCCTGATTCCTCGGTAGCCAATCAGTTCAAGATTTTTTATTTTTTTATATTCAATTGTATCAAGTATCTATAATTCCTTTAATAATTTTGCATAATTAATCAAATTTAATATTAAAAAAAAAAAATAATAGAAGAGAGAAAAGGGAGAAAATAGAGGGTAGGATTTCTTAAAATACAAAAAATAATTTTGTAAATAATACAAAATAGCCATGTTAATCCCAGAACTTAAGAGTACCGCATGAACTTGCTTTCCTTGTTTCAATGCCATTGTTTCAAGACATTTGTTCAAATAAGAAGCGAAATAGTATGAAGACAAACTGAACCGACGAAAGAGACAGCCTTTTCATTATCTAATAAAGTGACTCGTGAACTCTCACAGACTATCCGAAAATTCATCAAAGGCTCAAACAAGTTTTATGTGACAGGGGAGGACAAGACAAAATGGGCATAAATTACAATTCGATAATGAATCGAAAAACAAAAAAGATTATTTTCCTAATTCCCATCATCTAAAAAAAAAATAAAAACAATCCAAAATCTCAAGCACAACGGACCACACAGAGACTACCCAACTTTTCTTTTATACCTACATTTTACAATCAGACAAAAACAAGATGCTTAGTGCTTACCATAATTTGGTCGTAATTCATTGCACCCTTCAACACCTTTTCGCTTCATCATACCAGTATCACTAATGCCTCTCTTTTGTAAACAATATTAGAGAGTTTCTAGGATTTTCTTGTGTGTTAAATGAATTGGATTATAACTACGGTCTTGAACTTGGATTTTTATCTTAAATGACCATATTCTTTAATATAGTTTAAAAAAGGGTTAAGTTGTGTTAAACTTTAAAAAAAAGGTTTTTTTAAATGCCCACCTGATATGGGTGTTTTAGCCAGTATTTTTTTAAAAAAAAAGAAGAGTGCTTTTAAACATTTGGAAGAACTCAAACATTCCCACGTTAGTACAAAACCCTCTACACTCTCCCACTCTCCCACTAAGTAACTTAAGGAAGACGACGCACGGTAACTTGAGGAAGACGACGAATGAAACACTCTACATGAAATTCCTTCATTTTTTAGCTTTGCATTTTTCTGTAAGTTTTCTCCATGAATGTCTTCTCCGTCGCTTCGTTTCGTTTAGTATATGGTTTTGGTGATGGTTGGAGCTCAGGGTATGGTCCATGTTGGAACTCAACGAAAACTCCTTTTTTTATGGGTTTTTGTGAAATGTTGGTTTAAAGTTTTCGACTTTTGTAAAATGTTGTTTTTTATATTGGGCTCTTATAATTATGGATAATCTGATTTCTAGTATATCGTTTGTTATTCATGAATAACAGTATGAGCATTGAACATAATTTTCGTTGTGTCACCATGTTAGGTATATTTGGGTATATGTTGGGTATATGTTGGTATATCTCGGTATATCTTGGATATATCTTGGTATATTTGAGGTATATCTCGATATATCTGACATATATCTCGGTATATCTAAGGTATATCTGGGGTATATCTCGGTATATCTTGGGTATATCTGGAGTACATCTGGGTATATCTTGGGTATATCTTAGTATATCTAGGGTATATTGATACACAAAAACTTGATAACTAAATTTTGTATTTTATAAAAGCTCGCAAGTGCACGAGTCACTTGTAGTAAGCGACAAGTATACTCCCAAGATCGTCTCTCAAAGGAATTGCTGTGGTTTTCAAAAGAGCTAAATGTAATCTAAAATGTAACAATAAAATAAATTCTAAACACTCTAATCAAAGATTGGTTTTGTAAACGATTTCTAAAATTATTAAAATCCTAAAACGATTAAAGGAAATACGTGAAAGTTTTGTTGAAATGATGAGATGAACGAGTGTGGGAAATTAGTTAGTGAACTAAGTATGGATAAATTGGTTTACGTGGTCTCCTCAATCAAGCATATAAAGTGAATTTATTGATTCCTTTTACTAATCCTAGAAAATCCCAAATCAATGGTGGTTTTTCCTTAATTAACTAATTAGCTTCTTTAATCCGGACTGTTAATTAGTTAATTAGCATTAATCTTAGAAAAGGTAGTTTAATCACCTAAATTAAGACAAGTCAATGCACTTAATTTAGGTTCATGCTCAAGAATGCCCAATTAAACTTAGATGGCGTTTCTAAAGTTCAATCCTAAAATAGTCTCAAACATTCATAAACTAAATTGGCCAAAAATAATTGATGAATATAGATGTGAAGAGCAATGAACATGAAACAAATCACTCAAATAATAATCAGACCACATAAACAATATCCATTCAAAATCACATCCCTAAAATCCCACACACAAGGGTTTAGCTACACATAATCAAACTCAAATCCAGATTTTTCATTGTAAATGACATCAAAAGAATTCTAGTGAGAAGGAGAAGGATTACAAATAAAAATCTACCAATTTTCACTCTTGCAACAAAATCTTTGATGTTGGATGATCACCTATTTCAAGTCTCTTGATGAAGATCCAATTGAATAGCCTTTGATGAAGTAAGTTCTCTCCCAAAATTGTATGAAAAATCTTAATCTGGTACTGTTTACGCACTGTTCACCCTTGTTGTTCTCGTGTGTTTGTAGTGTTAGAGGCTGAAAAATATCTGTTGGAGGCTGGAGATGATGATTGTGTTTAATTAGGTTTTCGTGTATGTAAGGGTTTCCCAAAGAGCATATGCGTGTGTGGCTGGGGGGAATTGCAATCCGCACGCGCGCGCCGTGGCGCACAATGCTTTTCAGAATTGCGAACCAAAGCAGAGATCTCGTCGCCGCGGCGCATAATAACCATGCCGCGGCACGCAATGTTCTTCAGAATTGCGAACCAAAACAGAAAGTCCCTCGCCGCGGCGCACCTTATTCATGCCGCGGCGCACAATGTTTTCATGGAATCCAAATCAAGACAGAAACTTCCCCGCTGCGGCGCACATTTTATATGCCGCGGTGCGACTTGTTGTAGTGCCATGTAAACACCCTTACATAATTTACTGATTCTCAATGTAAGGCTTACGTTCCTAAGTTTTTGTTTGTCCCCCTTACATAGTGAATGACACTCAATGTAAGGCTTACATTCTTTAGCACTTTTGCTTCATTTTTGCTCTCTTTGACCACATTTCTTCCCAAACCTACTTTGACCTACAAAACAATAGAATACCCTCCAAAACAAGATTATATTGAAATTAAATGCAAAATAAACACTTAAAAACATAACAAATAGTAGGTCAAAATAATGTTCATCATATATCTCGGTATATCTCGATATATCTTGGTTATATCTGGGTATATCTTGGTATATCTCGGTATATCTTGGATATATCTGGAATATATCTCGGTATATCTTGATATATCTTGAGTATATCTTGGTATATCTCGGTATATCTTGGGTTTATCTTGGGTATATCTCGGTCTATTTCTGTCAGTTTCCTTCATATGAAGCTAAAATTGAAGTATATTTATGTTGCTTTAATTTGATTGATGTTTTTTGCAGTATATATTGACTTGTATTTATGTTATTTTAAACAAATTGTTCACAAGTATTAATTATTTTGGTTTTCTTACATGTTATATATGCAGGATATGGCAGGCAAATCAACCTTTAGTCCTTCTGTCTCCCCTTCTGAATATTTTGTTGGTAAAATAACCAACATATCATGCCTTCAAAATTTTAGGACATTGAAGACGATCCTAGAAGGATTTGGGTTACTTGAGAGGTTTGAGGAGTTTTGTTTTGATTTCATCACAAGAATGAACCATATAGAGTTCACAGCAGGATTGTTGCATCACATCTTACTGATGCAAGATAAAGATCAATCAGGGAAAGAGTTGCGAATAATTGTGAATGGCACACCCCACATATTTGGATATGAAGAATTTAGTCTACTTACTTGTTTGATGTTTAGCTGTGAGGAATAATGTCCACTGCGAACTGGTTTGTTGCGGAAAACATACTTCAAGATCGACAAGCCAATAAAGAAAGGCGAGCTAGAAAAGGTATTAGTAAACCTTCCTATGTCCACCGAGCCTGATGATGTTTTGAGATTGGCCCTCATTTATACTTTGCAAATAATTCTTTTGGCCGATTATAATCTAAGGGCTATTAATGATGATTACTTAGAGGTAGTTGAAGACTTCCACAAATTTAATATCTACCCATGGGGTAAGATAGTTTATGACTTTACTATAAGAAGATTGAAAAGTGTTATTCTGCATAAGGTTGATAGAAAACCTAAAGTTGACATCGACGGTGATGTTGCCCATGTTGGGGGGGTTGCGTCTGAAGAAGGACAAAAACACGCAACCACTTACAATGTCTACGGTTTTTGTTGGGCACTGCAAATTTGGGCCTATGAGGTCATACAGGTGGGTGTAATTGATTTTACCATCAATACATCCCTTGATGCAATGCCCAGGATACTACGTTGGGAGAACCTAAAAAAGGGACAAAATTTGAAGTTATGGGACTTGAACCATAAAATCTTCCAACATTCGAATGTAAGTTTGTTGCATTTATATGTTGTTATTAATTATTCTTTGATTTTTGAATGTGCTTAACTAATTTTAAATGTTTTGTGGGATATTGTACAGTTTCATATGCTGAAGAGATTCACTCTTAATGAAAAGGAGAGACAGAGTCCTTACTACATTTCGGCACAAACATATGCGAGCGAAGTACGTATGGGTATGCCGAATGTGCCCAACATCGGTAGAATGGATGATGAATTGCCTTCGAAAGGTGATGAACATCATCATCTATCTGGTCACATGGATGATAAGAGTGACCCTAACCCGGAAGTCCAAAAGGATCAGGGTTCAGCTCATTCATCAACTTCCATTATGGAGGTAATATATTATGGCACTTATAATCCTTAATTTAAATGTACTTAATTATTGCAACCTAACGTATATATTTTTATCGTATTTCAGGTGTTGTAATAGTTGAGAGATTTAAAAAAGGAGGTGATAACAATAAAAGGAAACCAAATGTGGATTAAGGATGCTTTGAAGAAGTTATTAAGATCACAAAAAACTACTTCAATAGGGGACCAATCAAGGAAACCTTCAGTGAAATCGTCCAAGGTCAAAAGTGTCCCACTTTTTGACCAACGTAAGGTTCAAGATGAACAATTATCTATGGATGAAGAAGTAGTGATGCCCATGGATGAAGAGCCAGTAGTGGCAAGTTATATAGGCAAAGAAATAATTATTTTTACAGAACAAATTGGTGAGGAAACTACCATGCCTAATATAAATAAGGACGAAACATTCGTGGGTGTCAGCGAAGAATGTCCCACTGAGGTTAACCTTGAAAAATAGCCAGTTGATGTTTCCCAAGTAGAGGAAAACTTGACAAATGTGGAGTTGTCTACTCTAGAAGAGATTTTAGAGGCTACCCCAATTATAAGTGGTCCATCGTTAATGCGATTAGGATCGCTAGCATCTAAGGGCATTAGATCAGTTGAAACTTCCACTCCATTTGGTACTACATACAGTCGGAGGAAGCGAAAGCTTAGTCCCTCCCTCAAATCTTCATACGTCCATCCCAATAAGAAATCTAGTATATCAATTAGGTCTGAACAGTTGGATGAAGGACATTTGCGAAGCATTTATGACCCGATGAGAAGCTTTGATGAAGCTAGATATAGATTCTTCTTGGAGTGGCTATATAAGAATTTTTCCGTATATCCTATTATGTATACTTACATTTAATTCATTTTTGTTTATTTGTTTTTATATTAATAGCGTTACTTATTGATTTAATTGTTATTGCCAAAATTTTGGAAAAATATTAATGTTGGTTGCCTAAGTAAGGGTATGGTTAATTCTTTCTGGTTTCATCGTATATTGAAACCCCAATCATCCTTACTCAACGAGGTAAGTACTTTTGGTATTTACCATTTCTTGTATACAATTGATGTGAACTTCGGTGTATACAATACTTTTTAATCATTTCATATTGTTATAAACTAACAACTAAATGGTATATGTTGGTCCCTACTTGATGTGAACTAAAATTATGTAGCACATAGATTGTGGACTGTGGTTGTTAAGGAAGAAAGAGAAAATTCACCCGCACTTATTCCCTAAGAACAATTGGACAACATTAGACTCAACTTTCTTGGTAAGAACCAACCTTAATACAAGCGTTCATCATAGATTGTTATGACAGTATGTTGTATGTCATATTCCTTATGTATATCTAACTATTATATATTATTTGTTATGAAAATATAGGCTTACGTGGAGTCAAGTGCAGCTGAAAGGAAGAAAGTTAAAAAGGACGAGCAATTCCAATTTTGGAATGCAAACAAGAAGTGGTTGGATTATGTCACAGGTGAAACATAGTAACAATACTTTCGGTATATCTCGCATATAATAACAATACTTTCTGTATATACTTGGACAATATTTATAATTGTATTAAATCTTTTGAGCCAGGTGTATGCCCTGATTTTGGTAAACCTTGGACTCGTGTGGACAACATAAATGGAGTTTTATTGGAGAAGGGTCATTGGATCGCTTTCGGATTTGACATTAGACAACAACATATTGATGTTTATGATTCACTTCTGAAACACCTAAGGGATGGAACTCTTAAGAAAATGTTAAATAACTTATGTGTAATGATCTCAAGCTTAATTAAAAGCTTGGAATTATTTGAATATGAAATCAAAGATCGGTGGCCCATTTATCGTAATGTAATACCTGTTCCACAACAGGTTGAAGTGTAAGTATATTTAATTCTTTCAGTAACATCTAATCATCATTGATATATTCAATAATGATTCTTGGTAAATGAATAACATATTTTATCTTACATGTATTACACAAGGAAGACTTTGGCATTTACGCTTTGAAGTTCATCGAGTACATGGTACATGACAAGGCCCTAATTGACATCAAAGACGAGGTAGATGGTTTCTTTAGGAAGAAACTTTGTTGTGAACTTTTCTTTGTCGACGATGATTACATTATTGTATAAGTGTAGTGAAATGTTTATTTGTATCATTTTTATACATTTCTGGAACTTGGATTTGTTTTGTTGTTTATATTGTATCTCAGTATATTTGGTTAAGTCCAAATTCAAATAACACTGTTAAAGTAGGTCTATTAATTTAAAGTTATAATTTGGTCAGACTTTTCATTATATCAGTATGAACTATATTTCAGCAAATAAAGTATGGAATTCTTTTATTTTTGTAAACCTTGGTGTATGCAGGGTGCTCGTTATTTCTATATTTCTAGGTATATTTGGGGTTTATCTAGGGTATATATTGGGATATCTGGGTATATCTGGGATATATCTTGGTATATTTGGGATATATCTGGGTATATCTGAGATATATCTAGGATATATCTGGGTAAATTTTAATTTTTTATTAGTATATTTTAGATATATTACTGAAATGTACCAATAAAATACTAGAATAGACTGAATAGTACAAGTAACAATAAAAGTTGTTGGTATTCATATTATTCCAATCATACATGATGATACACATGACTGGTTAAATAAAGTTGACATATATGGTATTCATTGAATTAATACAAAAGTCTGATACAGAGAATACAACACTTCATGGAATTACTAAAATTATGCAGTACATAAAAATGTTTATGGGTGAGAAGATAGGGAAGGTTCTACAATCATTTGATGGAACACATTACAAGTCCTCATGTTATGACCACTATTTCCACACCTACTACATAATATGACCTTCTTTATTACTTCACCACGTGAACGTATGCGTCGCTTTCGTGGTCTGCCACATTTTTTCTTCATGTAAGGAGGAAGTTCAAATAGGTCTATGATCTCTGGTAGAATGTCCCACTCACGATTGTTAGTTGCCGGAAATATGGACTCAGCATAGGCGATAATATAACAATTTACTGTGTATAATTGGTCAACAAAGAAATGGACATCAACATCTTGAAAACGGGTGGCTGCAATGGCATTACAACAGGGGATTTTGTGAACATCAAACTTCCTACAATAACAACTTCTGTTCAGTAGATCAACATCGTCACTAGTGTCACAATGTACAACCTAATTTCATAAAATTGAACTTGTTATATTATGTATAATGGATGATAAACTATATTACACATTTATTTAAAATTTAAATAGATAAACATTTACTAACAATAAAGTGTTGTACGAATCCCATACCTGGAAAACATGTGCATTAATTCTTAAAACCCTGTACCTTAAGGACTTATTGTGATTTGCACACATAATTGATTCAACCTCATCGGTAAGAAATCGAGTTCCCCATCTCATCCCAACCTCCCTACGTTCCACAAACCAATGCTATATTTTGCTATGGTAGTACTCAGCAAGCATGGTTATGGGCAACTCACGAGCAAATTTCATGACATTATTAAATGATTCTGAACCATTTGTGGTCATTATCCTGTATCTATTTCCTGGGAAATGATATCTTGACCACTTCTCTTTACCTTCTTCCAATAAGTACTTATCTATCTCAGGATCGATCTATCTCAAATCTCCCATGTACTTGTCAAATTCATGCTTTGTATATGCCCTTAAGCAACATCTGAACAAAGGTGTAATATTAGGATTCTTAAATTTGTGGTTTAAATTCATCTCCATGTGAAATACACAATAACCATGCAAAGCATTGGGAAATGCTTTCGAAACAGCTTGAATAATACTTTGGTGTCTATCTGAAACAATAACAAGGTCTTCAATGTGCCCAACTATGTGTGATAGTTTAACAAAAACCATTCCAAGCTTCATTATTCTCAGAATCTCCAACCCCAATGGCCAATGGATATATGTTGTTATTTCCATCAGAAGCGTTTGCTATGAATAATGTCCCAGCATACCTACCTGATAGGAATGCACCATCAACTGTAATTACATGTGTTATACAAGATAAGAATCCTCTAATACATGGACCTAGTGCCATGAAAAAATACTTAAATCTTCTGGACTGGTCAACTTCAATATGTGTGACGCTACCAGGATTTCTTTCCTTCAAAACTTGACAGTAGGAAGGAAGCTTCAGGAAAGATTCCTCTTCACTACCCCGTAGCAACCTGAGAGCCTTCTCTTTAGACCTATATGCTGTGGTGTAACCAATCTCAATCTCAAACTCATTCTAACAATCATCAATAATATCTTTGGGCTTATAAATTATTCCGGGTCGCACCAACTTCCTATCACTCCTGAGGTTGCAGTCCTATTCTTCCTCATGTAATTGTTAGGATCACAAGTATGTCTTGATTCAAACTCTTTTACCCTAAACCTATATGAACCAGTGATCCTATTACATCTAATCATCCAAGTACAACTAGATTGAATGCAACGTATCATGATACGTTCTTTCTTACTTGTCAGTGTCCTCATCTCAAATCTGTTTCTTATGGCATAAAGCCCGACATGTGTGGTGAAATCTATCTTATTGTCAAACGGTTGATCAACTTTCAAATCAAGCTCAACATGTGCCACTGATGAGGAAGCATATAATCTCTGTGGGTGTACTTGGTGGACCAAAACGTAATTCATTATTACCCCCAACTACAGTTCTTCCTTCAGATTGGGATAAACCATTTACAGATTGATCTCCTACAATCAGCCTTTCTAGTTCAACTAGTGTCCTTTCATTATCAATTGCATGTAAAGCTGCCATTGAGGTCATGTCATGATCAACGTTTTTGTTGACAGGACCACCTTCTAATTCATACTCTCTAATCATATGAATATGTCAATCATCACCCATCTGCAGTATATCTGAATAGTGATCTACATCACCACCAATACTATCAAGTACATTATTGCAATTTCTATTGGGATTTTGAGATCCTTCGTGCCGATAAGTATCGCTCAAGTAATTTACAGGACGACTTTCGGTATTAAGAAGTTGTTCATGGCAGATAGAATGACTTGTACCTACTGATCTTATCTCATTTTTTGTGACATATACAACAGCCTTCCTTTCATTATCTTCAACATGAAGGTTAAAAAACTCATCCAAATCTTCATCATTACCAATTAAAACAATAGGTAATATCAAATCATTTTTATAGAAGTATCTCACTGAAAGTTCATACTTGACCTTATCGAGCTTTAACTTCATAAACAACTTTTCTTTAAGTTCATTATACTTAAATCCCTTCTTTATCCTCATCACCGAACTTTCACCTCCTCAATATACTTCTTTATCATCTTTCTTCGACCACTTAACATTATGAATGATTGAATATTAAGGCCATTCATTCTGTAAAATGTTTAAAAATAATTATGCAGTATTAATTCAAAAATACCTAAAATTTAATTGATATATGAAATAATATACAAAACATTGAATAACTATATCAGCATATAACTTATATACCAAATTAAATGCTAAATAGATAAAAATATACCAAGATATATTGAGATATACTGAGATATATATACCAAGATATACCGAGATATACAGAGATATACCCAGATATATCCAAATATAACAAACATATAACGAACATATACCGAACATATACCAAATTAAAGACTGAATATAGCAGAGTTCATTACACGCGACCACTGGTACACTGCAATTAAAGATGATTTATTTGGGATAACAGTTTAATACGGTTTGTCAACCAAAAATCTCTTTAAATAACACCCAAATCAATTTCTCACTAAAGAATCACCCAAATGGTTGGCAATTTTTCAAAAATTAATGACTCCCAAAACCAACAATAGCTTCGCATATTTCGGTATATTTACAAATCTTGATACAAATTTCACCATTTACATGCTAATAAAAAGTACGAATATTTTGCCCAACCAAAATAATTAATATCACTAACCTCAAATTTGAAAGTTTTGCTTGATGAGATGAAAAAATAGAGAGAAAATCAGAGAAGAGAAAACAGGAAGTGCGTAGAGCAGGAGAGAGAAGAAGAAAGAAAATGAGTTTGGTGGGAAATTAAATCTACCCGAGGGAACCGGCAACTGGGACAATAAATTGAAATTTACCCATTTTTAAACTTTAACACAAATGAGCCTTTTTTTAAATTATTCTATGGGATTTGCCCATTTTAGACAAAACCCCGGCCCCTTCAACTTTTTCTTTTTACAAACAAATTTACTAATCAGCCCTTTGCAAGTTTGGTATGTGGCGCATTATGTGATATTTTTTCTCAATTTGCTCCTTTTAAAAAAGAAGTGACTTAGAGTATACCACTTAAAAGCAAAGTAATTAAAGTGATCCATTTGCACACAAAAAAAAAAGTAATTAAAGTGATCCATTTGCAAAAGAAAGTAACTATTAAAGCACTTCATCCTATAATAAACGGGTAGAGTTAATAACGGTCGAGCTATTTATGATCAATTTATTTAACCTAAGTCAAACTCATTTTAAAGTCTTAGGTTCGTGTCTAGTTCGTAAGTTTGAATGAAATTTTTGTCAACGGGTCATATATGGGTTTACTTGTTCAGAACCTAATCTATTTAACCCTAAATCGAACTCAACCCATTTATTATCAAATCAAATTCAACCCATTTAATAAACTAAACAATATGAGTCATCCAAGTTATGACATAATCTATTTAATCCAAACTCAAACCCATTTAAGAGGTTTCAACTCAATGATGAAAAATAGTATTTTTTTTAATAAAACAATAATTAAGTAGCACAAAAAAATCTCAATTTTAATGGAAATATGGAGGTAAAACAAAAATAAAGATGAACTAAACAAAATGAGTGCTATTTTTGTAGTTACAAGTTTTAAAATGTATTATTTAATTGTTTTCCCAATAATTTAACTATTTTAGTTTCTTCATATCGTCCTCTTCCTTCATTCAAGCCTAATTTATGGCCCCAAAATTTAAACATATTTTGAAAATACATTTTTATTGCAATATATACAATATTGTAATTAAAAAAGTGATTTTTTAAAAAGACTGAATTGAATAAGATGAAGGTTTCATATTTTTCAAGTATTCATTACAATTTTGTAGAATAAAGTCATAAACTACATTTATTTCTATAAATATTTTACAACACTACTTCTATGGCTTTATCATAGTATCATTTATTAACTTTTTAGGATGTACCACATATGGTACTTATCAGTAACGTCCTTTCAAGTAAGTTGGGAGTCACTTCTACAACTTTTTACACAATAAAAATAGGGTTCGGTACTCATACTCATAAAAAAAAAAAATACAAGAAAATGTTAAAAGTCTTTTTAAATTTACAAAAAATGGTAAATATATATATTTTTTATCTTGGATTATAAATTGATTTTTTTAAGATTCTTTTAGCAAAAAAGATTTAAAATTCTAAATTTATTCTCTTAAAAAGTCGCATGAGAATCATGTGCTAAAAAATTGACATTTTTTTTTTTGAAAAATTACCCTTAAACTTTTTATAAAATTAGGCTACTAACTCAACCAAAAGCAGTGAGCAAGAGAAGAGCTAACTCTTTGTTTATTAGGGACCATAAACAACAAATTGTGGGTGAAGGTGATGAAAGGAAATCTGCTTCAAACTCTCTCTCTCTGAACGATGTGGTGAACTTTGCAACAAAAGGCTCTGGTATACGTCTTGATGATTCAGGTAAAAATAATTCTGGTGAGAGTGGGGAGACGGCCCAAGAGAGCTCTGTGTTATTTGGTATGCAGGAATAAACCTAATTTTGTGTGGTTAATGGAAACCAAACTTAATGCATAGGCATCTCAGAATCTTGAACAACTTCTTGGTTTTATCAATAGTAGAATCATCCCCTCCGTCAATAAACGTGGTGGTTTCTATTTTGGAACAATTATGTGGTTTTTAACATTCTGCTTGTTGGTCACTGTTATATTTGTTTTGAAGTAGCTCATCCTATCCATATAATGAAAAATTAGTCTTATTAAGTGTTTATATCTCGCCTTATCACTCACAAAAAATGTCTCTCGCAGAAAATTTCTAGTTTTCTCAGCACTATAACTTTACCCTAGACTTTACTTGGAGACTTAAATGATCTCTTCACAAAAAGAAAAAGTGGGAGGTCTTCCTTTCTGGTATAATGAAATAACCAACTCTTCAATTTCATTGATCAATGTTTTTTTCATCAAAAAAAGGTAGTTCATTAATTTATCAAAGTCAAAATACATCAACAAATAGCCAATCAAATGGATCTAGAAATAGAGCTAGATACTTTGGTAATGAGAGTCTTAATACAATCAGGAAAAGCAAGAATCCAAACACACTAGTCTCCTCGCCTAAAAAGGTGAGCAACCTCATTTTCAGCTCTCAAATAGTGGCTCCATGTCACCCTTTCCAAGCTACCTGCTATAGAAATTATCTCATCAACCAGCAGCCTTTCCGCAGCCAAGCACCCTGCTCCCTTAATGTAATTGATAGACATATGTGAATTTGTTTCCACAATGAGAGTCGAGTGCCCACCTTCAATTGCCAATCTAAGACCCTTGCGGATAGCACCAAGTTCAGCAGCCAATACTGTTATAAAACCATGCCGATAAAGGGAGGCTGTAAGTTTGACAGTGCTAGTCGAATCCCTAAGCACACATCCAAAACCCACTCTGTTATGAGCTTTGTCATTAGCATTGTCCACATTTAATTTTAGTTCACTTCCCTAAGGTGGTGTCCATCTGGAGGAGGTAAATGTGACCTTGTATTTGCTTCATTAGACTTTGCCAAAAAACTAGAGGCCTTAAAAGTCAGTCCAAGTGCATCTTGAAGGGAAGCACCATAGAGAACCTGGTTTCTCTCCTACCATGCTTGATAAATCAATATTTGTCCTAATATTTTGTAGAGAACCTGGTTTCTCTCCTACCATGCTTGATAAATCAATATTTGTCCTAATATTTTGTTGTATTTTGGCATTACCTTTATATTTTATTTAAACATTTTACCCAAATTAAGGATATTTTGGTCATTTTTAGCTTTATAATTATTTTGGAAGAACTTATAATTTTTTTGGAATTTTTTATGAATTTAATTAGACAGGTAGATTTATATAGAAGGATTTGTGGATGTACATAGAAATGTGGATGGATATAGAAGGAAACGTGGATTCATTTAGAAAGCCCAATCAAAATCATAATCCACGTCATTGAACACATCATCATCCATGTAAGACAAGTCAGTGCCACGAGATCAAAGTTCAACTAATAACAGAAAGCCATGTGGATGAAAGTTCGGCAAACACACACCCAACATGTGCCAGACGTGTGCCATACGCGTGCCAGCCTGTTGCCAGACAAGCGTAGCAATTTTCGCGAATTAAAAGTAGCCACGTGGACAAGATGGCTCAGTCCAGCCATTCAAGTTCTGCCACGTGTCATGCTTCTTCTCCGCTGTTTCACTTCCATTTGCGCCGTCCAGCCATTTAAGTTCCTCCACGTGTCATGTTTTGTCTTTTCCTGCAGTGTTTCAACCAATAAAATGATGACACATGGCACACTCTTATCAGTATTTCATCGCCTCTCTGCCTATATATATGCGTGAATAATTCGATTTTTTAGACAGTTTTTCAATCAAACTTTATACGTTTTTCACTTCAATTTTACTAGAGAATTTTCTCTCTTTTCTTTTTCTTTTTACAGTATCATTTTATGATATTTTAGATTGAAAAATATTACATTATTGTATTATATTTCAAGCTTTTGGAGGAGGAACATCAACTAATTTAAGAGTTTGGGTATTTATTTTATTATTAATATTTTTATCTCTAATTTTGTAATTTTATTATTGTAAACATTATTCATTTAATAATTAAATTTATGATAGTGAATTTAATTATGTTTGGCTAAATTTATAAATGAGATTATAGTTATGTTATCATGATTATTTTGGATTAGTAGGTTAATTATTTTATATAAAAGTTTGATATGTTCATTTTTCTTAGTAGATTGATCAAATCACTATTTATGATTAAAGTAAATATCTGTAAATTAGGTTATTAGACACATCATCTGTATCTAATTATACTATCTTGAACATGAATCTAAATCAATTACATGATCATTGTGTTAGTTTTGATGGTTATATAATTTCTCTACACTCATTTTAATTATTTAATTAATTGTCTAGATCAAAGAAATTGATTATTAATTGTAAGTGAAAGTTGCCATGATCACTGAAATTTTCTAATTTTAGTAAAAAATGAATAATATCAACTTATGAACAATTATTAAATTTAACTAATAGTTCAAAATATGATGGATTAGCAAGCTAAAATTTCCATTACTTGTCTCCTCTCTTTTTAGTTAAAAGTCTCTATTTACTTTTAGTTAATTTAATTGTTTGATTAATTAACTAATTTATCACCATCCATTTGCTTTAAGTAGTTTTATTTATTTTGTATTTTATTACTTTTGGAAATAATTAAAGAATTTGAAACCACTGTAACTCCGCGAGAGATCGACCTCGGAGGTTTATTTATTACTTGACTATAAGTGATTCGTACGCTTCCTAGTACTATAATTTACACATCAAATTTTTGGAGCCGTTGCGGGAGAGTTGGCGTTTTTAATTCATTATTTATCTTTTGTTTTAGTTAGTTTATTTATTTTTCTTTTATTTTTAAAGGAAGGTTGAGCCTCTTGCTTGCTATTTTTATTTTTTTATAGTTAGCTGAGCTACCTTTGTTTATTTATTTATTTACTTTTATATAGTTGGCTTTGCTGCCTAATTTTTTTTATTCATTGTTGACTAAGCCCCTTATATTTATTAATACATTTTGTTTTATTTTATTTTACTTTCTTTTTATTTATATTCTTCTTTTTCTATCGCTAATTATTCTTTAATATTTATTTTAATTCACCCAAATATTTTCTTTCTTTTTTACTTTTCTTTTCTTCGTAATATTATTATTATTTTCATATTTCTACTATTTATTTGTTTACTTTACTATTATCATTTTTATTTTTATTTTCTTTATTTATATTATTATCACTATAAAATAAAAAAAAAATTATTTCTATTTATTTTCTTAAATAATTATTTCTTGTTTTCTTTACTTCAGTAAACATTTTAATTTTTATTTAGTTATTTTAATTATTTACTTTAGTGAACTTTCTCTAGTATTTTGATCTTTTTAGTTGTTTTTGTTAGTTTATGCACGGTAGGAGATCTCTTGAAAATTCACTAGTGCCGTTCATAGACAACATCAACAGGAGGCGAGCACATTTGAGACAATTTGACGCTAACATTCTAGAGGAAGAGCAACCACCAATAATAGGAGAGATTTTACCTCCCCTAAGAGAGATGACGATGAAGGAGTATGCAAGGCCAATCATTGGCACTGCAACTTCTTGTATCCAATTGGGGGAAGCAACTCGAAATTATGAACTTAAAAATATTCATTATAATATGTTGCCTTCTTTTTATGGGATTCCTATTAAAGATTTTCTAACTTTTATTCTTGATTTCTATGCTATTATGCAGACTTTTTCGCTACAGGGGCTATATGAAGATCAATTGAGGATGCGATGTTTCCCATACACGATTAAGGATAAGGCAAAGTCATGGCTTATAACTCTTCCACTCGATTCTCTTTCAACTTGGGATGCAGTGTTCAACAAGTTCATGGAAAAGTTCTACTTCCATCAAAAGACTGCTGACCTTAGGACGAAAATTGCAACATTTTCTCAAATGGACGGAGAACCTTTTCACGAGACATGGGATCGCTTCAAATTGCTTCTGATTCAGTGCCCACACCACCATTTTTCATTACAACTCTAGAACCAATTTTTCTATGACGAGTTGACACAACAGTGTCAATTAACTGTAGATAATGCTGCCGGATGAGCTATGGGAGAAAAGACCGCCAATGAGATATGACTTGTATGAGATGTTGGGTGCTAATTCCCAACAAAAAAGCTCTAAAGGAAGGAGGATGGGAGTTAATAAGGTAGCTCCAGGTAATGAGATGGCGATGCAAATTGCGGAGCTTACCAAACAAATTGCGCTCCTTACCTCCAAGAATACACCGACACAAGAGGTATGCGGTATGTGTAGTACCTACAGACATGGTGCTAATATTTGTCCTTTTTTTTTGTGATCCTAATGTAGGTACAAGCTATGAGCAAGCTAATACAATGGAGAGATACCAACCGAGACCAAGGAACAATCCTTACTCAAATACATACAATCCTGGTGGGAGAAATCATCCCAATTTTTCATGGAAGGGAAACAACAATTCGGGCTATGCTCAGAATCACTTCCAACACAATCCAAACAATAACAAAAATCCCAACAATAACAATTTGCAACTTACTCTTCCCAACAAACCAAGCTTGGAAGATAACTTGAATACATTCATTCAAGTTAGTCGGGAAAACCAAGTGAAGAGTACTCAAATGTTGGACTCGTTGGAGGCTTCTATGAAAAGGGTTGAAGGCCAAGTTGGCCAACTGGTGGAGCATCTCCAATGAAAATTACTGAGTCAACCAGAGCAAGCAAAGACGGTTACGGTCCTTCGGAGTGGAAAGGTCGTAAATAAAAATATACTTGAAGTTTCTAACGATTTACCATTTAGTGCAGAAAACATGGAAAGAGATAGTGCAATCCCCAAGGGAAGTGATGAATCCAAGGCTAAAGATGATGAGCCTTCCAAGGAAGCAATTGGAGAGTCATCCATTGCCCCCCAATTGCACAAATCATCGGTGCCAAAAACTTGATGTGTAAATTATAGTACTCGCAAGTGTACGAATCACTTGTAGCAAGTGACAAGCAAACCTCCGAGGTCGATCTCTCAAAGAATTGCAATGATTTTAAATAGGGGTGGTAATCGTGTCGTGTTAGCCATGTCCGTGTCGTGTTATTCGTGTCTACACTGGGTTCGGTTCGTGTTATTCGTGTCAATTGACACATGAGAAAATTTACTCGACTTTTTTTCATGTTGCCTATTTATAATAGTAAGAAATAACAAAACTTTTAAGAACATGAAAAAATTATTGATCAATTCTTACTAAAAAAAATTGTGTCGTGTCATGTTCGATTCGTGTTATCGGGTCGTGTCAGAAATTACCACCCCTAATTTTAAACAACCTTTTTCTTAATCTAATTAGAGTCCTAAAGCAACTAAAATACTAACTAAATAGAATCCTAGTGGCACTGAAACTCTAAATAATTAGAATCCTAAATTTAATAAAACTGTAAATGAAGTTTGATTTGTGAGCAAGATCAATGGTGTTGAACAAATAAAGAAAACAATTATGCAAACTTTAGATTAACTCAAAAAGGTTTTCAAACATTAATGGAGGATGTATGGACGTTTAGTTTGATTGACCATGCTTGCATCAAAAAGTTATTATGAATTAACATGAATGTTCTAATAAACAAGTATTACCGACTTTTCTTTTAATTACAAAAATTCCTACGATCGAGTAATTCTATTTGTTGATTAACTAATCAATATCCTACGATTGGGTATATCAAATTGCAATCAAATTATGCACAAGGAAAAATATGTCAATCAAACTAATGTCATGACTAGGTCATCATTTTGAAGTTTTAATTAAGTTTTTCAAAGTAAAGTCAAGGTGACGTTCCTAAAACCAAACTCTAATATTTTTCAACCTAATTATGAATCTCAAATTGGCCCATAAAAATTCACAATTAAACATCTAAACATGCTCTTAATCAAAAGGTAATTTTATTTATCTTAAAGCAATAAAAATATTTACCACAATAGTTTTAGCAAACATGACAACACAAGCTAAGCACCCATAATAAAATTAGCCACTCATGTTCAAATTAATATTCATAGACAAATTTAATTGAACATACATCTCAAAAAAGTAAGAAGAAGAACAGGAAATTCTATAACAAAAAGAATCCTAAATCTAAATACCACAATAGGATCGGATGACGTTCTTCTCCAAAAGCTTGATCGTTGATCTTCAATGGCTTCTTGGATCCTTAGAATAAATTCTCTTGCTTCTTTGAGTGTGGAAAAGTTCATAAAATTTGATTGAGTCTCGTTTTGATTCACAAAATTGAAGTGTTGTAAAAGGGAGCCTTAAAGGGATATTTATATGTGTAAGGGTTACATAAAATCCTAATTGTCCCAAGAATAGGCGTGCCACATCACACACTTTTTCTCGCCGCGGTACATAAATAATTCTAAAAATAATGCCAAACCCGTGAGGCTCTCGCCGCAACACAGCTTTTCCTCGCCACGGCGTGTGTTGTATTTTGATTCTTAACTAGTACCCCTTACATATTGGTTGGCTCGTTATGTACGGCTTACATAATTTGACTCGTGTTGCTCCTAAATTGTGATCCGAGTGCCGCAAGTGTTCCTTCTTTGCGTGTTTACATTATTCAACTCATTTGACGCTAAAAATACCTGAAATACACTAAAACATACCCATGATTTCGAATTGTTAGATTTATGTAAATAATCAAATAAACGAGTTATAACAAATCTATTTTAACAATTAAGCACAATAAATTACGAAATGTTAGTGCTTTTCAAGCACTTATCACTTACTTGGAAGGAATAACTAACAACAGAAATATTGAGAGCATAGAAGTGCATGAACCGTAGACTCATCCAACGTCTAGCTGAGGATGTTAAACTAAACGCTTTGTGGAAGGCAACCTGCCATATTTGGTTATATCTTTTCCTTCTTAGTTATATTTTGTGTTTTTTTTCTATTTTATTTTGATTACTTTTCTAAACATACACTTACTTTGAAGCATTGAGGACAATGTTTAATTTAGGTTTGGGAGGAATATTTAAGTAGTTTTAGATAACAATTTTCATGTTTTTTTTAATTTATAAATAATTAAGTATATTATCCAAATTGTATGTGATATTCTTTAATATTCTCAAAAATTTATTATAACAATTTGGTTCATATTCATAATCTATAAATCATTTTTTATTAAAATTGAGATGAATTTGAATTTAATGTTCAAGAATCAAATAATAGAGACTACCATGTGAGATATTGGAGCTTTTGCATTGAATGTTAGGATTTTAAATCTGATAAAGAGTTATGTTGTTTATTTTCATTATCTTAATTAAATGACTTGAGTATGAAAATTAAAACATGTGTCTAGCCTTCATGATTGACTTGTTATATAAAATAATATATGGGGGTTAAAAAAAAAAAAAAAAAAAAGAGAGAAGAAAAGCTCTTTGAAGTCAAAATTATGTAAATCTATATCTATCTCAAGGCACATGCTTGATATTGTTTACCTAAGAAGTTTGATTAGAATATGATATAAGCAATATGATATCTTTACAGTCCTAATATTTGATTCCTTTCATAAGATCAATTTGGTTGCATTTGAGCTATTCTTCTTAATATACATATGTGAATCTTTTATTTTTCTTGTTTACATAACTTCTGTTTGCATATATTGATGAGTGCTTGAACCTTAGGATCTGTGTGCATTAAAGAGTGAATCTTGTGAGACTTAGAGTTAAAGCGAATTTAGATTCTTAACATTAAATTTAGAGAATTTAATATGAATATAATTATTGAGATATGGATGAATGATGTAAATCTGATTTGCATGATGAGTTTTGAAATATCGAGAAATTAAATATAATGTGCATAAATCTTAATTATAATCTATAAGAAAAAATTGAGCATGAAAATTTTACTATATTTAGTTTTAACTTTTGTTTTGCTTGAGGACCAGCAAAATCTATGTTTGTGAGAATTTGATAAATCAATATTTGTCTTAATATTTTGTTGTATTTTGGCATTACTTTTATATTTTATTTAAATATTTTACCCAAACTAAGGATATTTTGGTTATTTTTAAGTTTATAATTATTTTGGAAGAATTTACAATTTTTGGAATTTTTCTGAATTTTTTTATAAATTTAATTAGATAGGTGGATTTATATAGAATGATTTGTGGATGTACATAAAATGTGGATGGTTATAGAAGGAAATGTTGATCCACTTAGAAAGCCCAGTCAAAGTCATCATCCACGTCATTGAACACGTAACACACGTCAGTGCCACGAGATCAAAGTCCAACCAATAACAGAAAGCCACGTGGATGAAAGCTTGGCAAACACACGCCCGACATGTGCCAAACGTATGCCATACGCATGCTAGCCTCTTGCCAGACAAGCGCAGCAATTTTTGCGAATTAAAAGTAGCCACGTGGACAACATGGCTCCGCCCAGCCATTCAATTTATGCCATGTGTCACGCGTCTTCTCCGCTGCTTCACTTCCATTTTTGCAGCGTCATCCAGGCATTCAAGTTTCGCCACGTTCATGTTCGGTCTTTTCCTGTAGTGTTTCAACCATTGAAATGATGACACGTGGCACACTCTTATTAGCATTTCATCCCCTCTTTGCCTATATATATGCGTGAATAATTTGATTTTTCAGACAGCTTTTCAATCAAATGTTTTTCGTTTTTCACTTTAATTTTACTAGAGAATTTTCTCTTTCCTTTTTATTTTTACAGTATTATTTTACGATATTTTAGAGAAAAATATATTACATTATTGTATTATATTTTAAGCTTTTAGAGGAAGAATATCAATTAATTCAAGAGTTTGGATATTAATATTTTTATCTCTAATTTTATAATTTTATTTCTGTAAACATTATTCATTTAATAATTAAATTTATGGTAGTGAATTTAATTATGTTTGGCTAAATTTATATATGAAATTTTAGTTATGCTACCATGATTATTTTGGATTAGTTGGTTAATTATTTTATATAAAAGTTTGATATTATTTTATGTTCATTTTTCTTAATAGCTTTAATTATGAATAGTAGATGGATCAAATCATTATTTATGATTAAAGTAAATATCTGTAAATTAGGTTGTTAGACACATCATCTGCATCTAATTATGTCATCTTGAACATGAATCTAAATTAATTACATTATCATTGTGCTAGTTTAGATAGTTATATAATTTCTCTGCACTCATTCAAATTATTTAATTAATTGTCTCGATCAAAGAAATTGATTATTGATTGTAAGTGAAAGTTGTCATGATTACTGAAATTTTCTAGCTTTAGTAAAAAAAATCAATAATATCAACTTACAAACAATTATTAAATTTAACTAATAATTCAAAATATAATTAGTTAGCAAGCTAAAATTCTCATTACTTGTTTCATCTCTTTTTAGTTAAAAGTCTCTATTTACTTTTAGTTCATTTAATTATTTGATTAATTAACTAATTTATTACCATCCATTTTCTTTAAGTATTTTTTATTTATTTTGTATTTTATTACTTTTGGAAATAATTAAAGAATTTGAAACCACTGCAACTCCGCGAGAGATCGACCTTAGAAGTTTACTTATGACTTGATTATAAGTGATTCATGTGCTTGCTAGTACTATAATTTGCACATCAATACTATCCAAAGAGACTTAATTCCTTAACAGACAGAACAGAGATGAGATAAAATAGTAAGTTAGTGGGGATACCCTGTGCAATGTTCTATGAAATGTGGGCATAAGGTGTTTTTTTTTCCAAAACTTTCTTGCCATAGGGCAAGCCCACGTTGCATGGACTGTTGATTCACTTCCATACCACATCTAAAACAAGAAGGTGAAGGAGACACTTTCGTTCTGAATAAATTAAGGGAACTAGGCAATATATCATAAGCGAAAGACCAAAGGAAAATCTTGATTTTGTTAGGTACTTTTAGGCTCCAAATATGTCTCCACCACAACCTTTGAGAAACTTCGCTTGACTCGCCACTGGTACTATGCTTTAAGGATTGAGCCATCCAATACCCACTTTTGATAGTATATGTTCCATTTTGCTAAAACCCCAAACCAAGAAATCAGGTGCTGGTCTTCCAATCAGAAGGATACTATGAATGGCATCAGCTTCATGAGGGAGGAAGCTAGATTGAATTAGGCCATCATTCCAAGGTCTCAAAGCTATAATTAAACTATAAACAATGGAGGATTGAGGTAAGGGTTGCGGAGAGAGGATCCGAGCATAAGGACCCAACAACCAACTATAATGATAAACTGAAATCTGTGTCCTTCACCAACTCTCCAGCGTAATCCCTTTCTTAACAATTCCCTTCCCCACAAAAAGCTTCTCCATATGGATGAAGTAGACCTACTTGTGCCAGCTCATAAAATGTCAGTGTTTCTATAATATTTAGCTTAAAGAGCACGGGCAGCAAGAGAACTTGTGTTAGTAACAAGCACCATACCCGTTTAGCCAACATAGCTTGGCTAAAAGCCTTTAAGGACCAAAATCCCAATCCACCCAAAGCCTTAGGATTGCATAGTTTCTCCCACGAGAGCCAATGAATGGGTTTTTCATTTCCCTGTTTAGACCACCAGTATTTAACAAAAAGTGAAGTAAGTTCCTGGCATAATTTACTGGACAGCTTGAATAAAGCCATAGTATAACACGAGATTGATTGCGATACAACTTTGATTAGAACCTCCTTGCCTACCTGAGATAGTAATTTCACACCCCACTCTCGTATCTTTGTCCACATCCTTTCTTTTATATTTCGAAAAGCATTGCATTTGTTGCATCCAACAAACGTAGGAAGTCCAAGATAGGGTTGGTGATGAGTGACTTCTTGTACCTTCAAGATACCCAGAATTTCATCATGCACACTTTGTGGAGTGCGTTTGCTAAAAACAATGGAAAATTTGTCAAGATTTATTAACTGACCAGAAGAGGTTGCATACAAATCAAAGATTCTTCTCAAGGTGTTGCATTCAGGTACTATCACTTTCGTGAACAAGAGGCTATCGTTAGCAAACAAAAGATGAGAAATTGTTGGCCCATTCCTTTTGACACTAACACCAGTGATTTCCTTATAGAGCATAGCTTGGCATTAATCGAGAAAAGCCTTCAGTACACATTAGGATCAAATATGGGGGTAAGAGGTGACTTTGCCTAAGACCCCTATGTGGCCAAAATGTTTCATTGGGAGAACCGTTAATAAGGATTGCATAGGACACTGTCTTCACACATTTCATAATGAGGGATACCCAATCATTGTGAAAACCCAACCGGAGCATAACACCATGGAGAAAGTCCCAATCTACTCTATCATATGCTTTGCTAATGTCGAGCTTTAAGGCCATATGATGACACTTTTGGGGCTTGTTCATGGAATGGAGCACTTCTTGGGCATAAATAATATTATCCACAATTTGATGACCCGGAACAAAAGTGCTCTGCGTTTTAGAGATGACAGTTGGTAATACCCTTTTCATTCTGTTAACTAAGTCTTGGAGATAATCTTGTAAATAACAATACACAGGGCAATTGGTCTGAAATTAGGTGCTTTCTATGGAGAGCTAACCTTTGGAATTAATTTGATAAGGGTGTGATTAAGCTGGCCTAATTTAGAGTATCTATTAAGCACATTCAAACATACTCGTGTCACATCCTCCTTAGTAGACTACCAATACGTATAAAAAAATAGGGCCAACATACCATCAAAACCATGTGCTTTTTCTTGTGGCATTTGAAACAGAGCTTGTCGGACCTCGTCCGCAGAAAAAAGTTGACATAATATCCTATTTTGCTCACTAGTGACTACAGGAGTGATGGGGTCCAGTACACAAGTCATATCATTTTCAGCCACAATAGAGAACAAAAGTTGGTAATAAGAGTAAAGGACTCACCAATAATCCGTGGGTTAGTGACAATTCACCCGTCATCCAGACACAACTTCTGAATAGCATTTGTATGCCTTCTTTGATTTGCTTTCTCATGAAAAAATTTGGTATTTTTATCACCCGCTCGGAGCCAATTAAGTCTAGATCATTGTCGCCACATAGTCTCTTCTTTATCAAGGAGCCTATTAATTTCACCCTGAAGTGCACCAAAGGCAATCTAATGTGGAGTAGTACCTAACTCAAGTAGCGTCTTTAGCTCCAATTCCTTCTTAGCCCGTGTTGATTGAATATGTCCAAAGACATTCCTGTTGCATTGCCGAAATTCACTAGCCACATGTTCCAATTTGCTTACAAAGTCACCCACCATCGAGACAGGGTCTACTCCACCCCACACAGATTCGACCACATCCATGAAACCCACCTCCTTGGTCTACATCATTTTAAAGAAGCGTTTCTTGCCTGTCCTCCACAACCCATTAGCTTGGTATTGTTCACGTGAAAGATAGGCAATGAGGGGGAGATGATCGGAGTCCGTAAACGGTAAGTGGGCAATGAAGACTTCTGGAAATAGAGCCCTAAAACTATGGTAAGAGAATCCCCAGTCTATATGTTTTAGAGTATTATTTGGTCTAAACACCCTTTGTCCCACATGTATCTACATCCCTCAAAGGGTAAGTGAGTGAGCTACCAATCAACCAAAGCTTCACAGAATTGGGTTAGAAGCCAATTGGACCTTTGTCTCTTGCCCACAAAGTCAATGTCCTCAAGGCCCTCATTAAAATCACCCATAATTATCCAAGGAGAGTTATCCACGCCCTGCAATCTTCTCAACAAATCTTAGGAGTGTTTGTGTAAGGTTTGATCTGGGTCGCCATAGAATCCAGTAAAGCAAAAGGACTATCCAGTGTCTAGTTGAATCCTCGCATCAATATGCCCTAGCAAATAGGAGAGAATTGTAACTTGAGTATCATTAGTCCACAATAAAGTTAAGCCTCCACTACTCTTCCCAATCTTGTTAACACGAAGACATCGATCAAAGCAATTATTAATTCTAACACTTTTCATTTACGAATTGATCATCTTAATTTCCATCAAAAAACATAACTTAGGGGAGTGGGCCCTAATCAGGTTAGTCAAGGCCCTACGAGTTCATGGTCTACAAAGCCCACAGACATTCCATGATATGAATGTCATTGCTCATGCTAGGCCAGCCCAACAGCTCCCAACACGTGTTCATCCTCACTAGATGCAGGTAGAGGTCCTGGTAGTAGTTGCTGGTCTTATTTGCATTGACACTGCTTCTTAAACATTTTTTGACAACACATATAAACTCTTTTTTAGATGGGCCACCAATATTACTCACATTCAAGCCTGATGGAATTGGGGTGATAGTAAGCTCAGTAGGAATCCTTTTCATTTTGTGAACCGGCAAGTTATGTTTTGGGGCAAACCGTACAGTGTTAGATAGGACAACCTCCATGTTGACACATGGCCTATCCATACTGTTTGAGGAACATGCCAGTTCTTTTATTTTGTGGGCCCTACGTTTTCCACTTTCTTTAGCCATATCCACAATTGTAGAAGCCTCCTCATTTCCCCTTGGCACTACCAGAGCAGTTTGCTCATCTAATGTAGGAGGGGTCTTTGGTGTCACTGTAGTCAGTAGAGCTGTAGCTTTTTCACCATGTAAGAAATGTATGAAATTAGGAGTGTGTAAGCGTAATTCAACTTTCATCCACTAGCCATACCACTCTGTGCCATCGGAAGTTGAAACAAATTTGCCCATCCTACTAGCATGGCCAATGAGACCACACCCAAAGCAAATGAAGGGTAGTCTCTCATAATGAACATTAATCCATAGGGGTGCTAAATTGGTCCTACGAACCCAAAAACCTGGTATCAAAGGCTTAGCAAGAACCACACTAACTCTGATTCGGGAAAATCGCATATATCTCCTAGTATGCTCTGATATTTCCACTTTCCCCACCTTACCAACCTCTGATGCTAGGATGAACAACTTCTTCTTGGTAAACCATCTATTCGAGAGGCCATGTAATTGTACCCACATCTGGCAACTTAAGAAATTTGCTTCGTTGACCACCATGTTAGGAATGTACATAGCCAGCACTAGCAAGTGTCCATCAATGGGCCATGGTTCTCTCTCAATAATCCATTGTCTCGCTTGCTCAAACTTGAAGTAAAATAAAAAAAGTATTTTGGGAAGGTCCTTAATTTGAAAAGTACATCTCCACCTCTTCCTTAAGTCTCCTTAAAAGCATTAATTATCACTTGAAGGGGGAATGGTCTACTAGCCAATAGCTTCCTAGTGAGGCTGAAAGGGTAATCAAGTAGCTCATATTGATCGTTCTCGTCGTCTTCAATATCAACCAGCCGAGTGGTCTTCAATCATTCGATAAGGGTTTGCTCATTGGTCTCAATGGGAATTTGATGAAAGAATGTGGGAGTAACAAAGTAGCAATGAAAATACTATTAGAATCTGATGAAGGAAACGTTGAGGCTAGAATTAGTTAAATATAACGTGAATGAGAATTAATTCTTATTATCCTTACCTCATAATAGAAGTATATATAAAAAATAAATAAAGAGTTCTGAACAAATTAGAATTCTGAACAACATATAATTCTATTACAGATAGACACATATTAATTACAATATATTATACACTAATTACATAACTCACTCTAACACTCCCCCTTAAGTTGACGCATACATATCGACCATGCTCAACTTTCTTAGTGAGTCATAAAACGCCTTCTTGGAAACTACTTTGGTGAGCACATCTGCAAGTTGCTTTTCAGTGGGAACAAAAGGAATGCTAATGAGTTTGGCATCTAGCTTCTCTTTTATAAAATGACGATCAACCTTTACATGCTTAGTGTGATCATGTTGTACTGGATTTTGTGATATGTCATTGGCTGCTCGACTGTCACAATACAACTCCATAGTATTTTTGAGTTCGAAACCCATCTCAAACAATAAACTTTTTATCCACAGCAATTCACAAATACCATGAGTCATACCTCTATACTCAGCCTCAGCACTAGATCGTACCACAACTTTCTACTTTTTGCTTTTCCATGTAACCAATTACCTCCCACAAAGGTAAAGCAACCTGATGTCGACCTTATATCTGTAATACTTCCTGCCCAATCTGCATCTGTGAAGCCACAAATTTCAAGAGGATTGTTATGTTTAGTGAACATTACTCCTCTCACTGGAGCTGACTTCAAGTACCTTAAAATTCTCACAACTGCATCCATGTGACTCTCACTTGGGTTATGCATGAACTGACTTACCACACTTACTGCATATGCGACATCTGATCTAGTATGTGCCAAATAAATTAGGCGCTCAACCAACCTCTGATAGCGAGCTCGATCAGTTGGTACTTGATCTAGATACTCTGTTAGACAATGGTTTTGCTCAATAGGAGTGTCAATAGGACCTCAATTCCTAAAAAATACTTCAGTTCACCCAAATCCTTCATCTTGAACTTAGAGGCTAACTGTCTCTATAATTTATCCATCTCAACAACATCATCTCCAGTAATTACCATATCATCAACATAAATAATTAGAGTTGTTACCTTACCTTGTTGATGTTTGAGAAATAGCATGTGGTCTGAATTACTCTGTCTGTAACCAACCTTCTGCATGAAGTGTGAAAACCTTCCAAACCAGGCTCGAGGGGATTGCTTGAGACCATACAAAGACTTCCTCAATTTGCATTCAAAATTACCAAGAGAAGCAGCTACATACCCAGGTGGAAGACTCATGTATACCTCCTCGACTAACTCTCCATGAAGGAACGCACTCTTGACATCAAACTGTCGAAGTGGCTAGTTTAAGCTTGCAACAGAACTCGAATAGTATTCATTTTGGCAACCGGAGCAAAAGTCTCATCGTAGTCTACACCAAACATCTGAGTGAACCCTTTTCTTACAAGGCAGGCTTTATACCGATTCACAGATCCATCAGCATTATGTTTCACAAAAAACACCCATTGACAGCTAACTGCTTTCTTACCTTGTGGTCCAAGTATCGTTCTTTTGTAATGCCTCCATCTCTTCCTCTATTGCCTTCTTCCATTTTAGGTCTCTCAACGCATCTTGCACTTTATTAGGTACTGATACAGCAGATATTTGATTTACAAATGATTCATATGACTTAGACAATCTTTGAGTAGACATGTAGTTGGCTACTAGATATTTGATTTTGCATGGATATTTGGTTCATATCTTTTGAGTGGTTGACCTCGAGTAGACCTATTTGGTAACACATACTATCCAACACTAGACTCAATGCTATTAGTATCAGTAAGTATACATACCTTAAATGAGTGACCTTCAATACTAGGGAGCTATTGATCAAGGGTATGAGTGATGCTTGAGGGAACAACAGTATCTTCATTTTCATTTTCAGTGGTCGAAACTAGTACTTGGATACTTGGAGCATCTGCTTTTTCTACTACTGGATTCAATGGGTTAAGAATTTCAATTGGACCCATCGAAATATTAGTAGGTGATTCTTCCGATTCCTCCCGCTCACCATGATACAGTTCTTCAAAATATGAATTCTCCCCCTAACAAGCAGTATCAGGTGATGAAAAATAACTCATGTCCTCAAAGAAGGTAACATCCATAGTGACATAATACTTCCTGGTCGGTGGATGGAAGCACTTGTACCCTTTCTGATAACCTCCATAACCAACATACACACATTCAATTGCCCGGCATCTAACTTACACTTCTGATTTTTAGGAACATGTACAAAAATAACACAACCAAATACAAGGGCAGGAAGATTATGAAATGATGACAAGGATACATGATATGCGAGAACCTCAAATGAGATTTTTTCTTGAAGGACACTAGATGGAAGACGATTGATGAGATGGGCGGAACCTTGTACAACATCGCCCCAAAGATATTTTGGCATATGAGCACTAAATAGGAGTGCACGAGTCATATCAAGTAAATGACGGTTTTTTCTTTCAGACACGTCCATTTTGTTATGGTGTTTGTGGGCAAGTAGTTTGGTGAACAATCCCATGTGTTTTGAAAAAATCTTGAAAAATACGATTAACATATTCTCCTCCATTGTCAGAACGTAGGACTCTAACGGTGCTATTGTATTGTGTTTGAACATAAGTACAAAAATTTTGAAAAGTTGAAAAATTTTCATCTTTGGTTCTAAGAAGAGCAACCCATGAAAATCTTATACAGTCATCACTAAATGATACAAAATACCTCATACCCGATACAGTGGGCTCTCTACACGGTTCCCAAACATTAGAATGAATTAATTTAAAAGGAATAGCACTTTTATTAGAAATACTAGGAGAATAAGTAATACGATGGCTCTTAGCCAAAACACATGTCTCACAATGTAAAACAGACTCACTAACACCAATAAACAAAGTAGGCAGAGATTTTTTCATAAGACTAAAAAATAGATGCCCTGAGTGGCGATGCCACAACCAAATTTCACTTAGCTTGTTAGAGCTTAAAGTCAACGCAGTGCGGGATTGTGCTCCTGGTTTCTCCTCTGCATAGTTCTGATCCAGACGAAACAATCTGTCCTTCAAATACCCTCAACCAATTATTTTCTTGGTAAAAAGATCCTGAAAAATCACATACATAGGATAAAACATTACAGAACATTTAGACTCAGTATTCAACTATGGGACAGATATTAAGTGATGAGATAAGTCAGGAACATATAAAACATTATGGAGCTGTAAAGTTGGAGTGATATGGACTGATCCCTTTCTTAAGACAGGAAAAGGCTCACTGTTAGCATTCGTAACATAAGACACTAGTGGGGAAGATAACTCAGTAAAATAAGATTTATCATTATTCATATGATTAGACGCACCAAAATCAATAATCCAAGTATTAGACCCAACAAAGTGAGAAACATTTAAGGCCATATCAATCTTACCACGACCAGCTATTGAAGCTATAGGGTACCTCCACATGTCACATGATGATCTTGTCCAGTAACTCCATAGAAATCTGGTTCTTGTACTACTTATACTGCAGCTGCTTTTGCTTTAGAACGATAATTTGGCCTTTTAGGTCTCAAGTGTAGGTTCAGTTTCCAGCAAGTCTCTCGGATATGCCCTTCTTCATTGCAATAAGAGCAATGAGGACGAGGACGATTGGCAAAGCTTGGTAGAGGACCTTGCTGATGAAGTGGAACTAAACTCTGCTGCTTGAGAAAAGGTGCCTTTGATTTGGCTTGAATGGCTAGACTAGATAATTCAACCTGTGCCTGATTAAGACTTTCCTGCTAAGATTCGTCCTTACGGATGTATGTAAAAGCTGTGGTCAAGCTCGAAGGGTCTGGCATTCGGAGAAATTCGCCCTTAGCACTATTATGTTTCGTATTAAGTCTTCTTAAGAATGCATGAACTCGCTCAAGCTCCTTTTCTTTCTGGTACCATATAAGATTCTCTTCATTTTTAATTTTGCACGGACATTTCTGATCAATTTTAGCCCATATATTCTTCAGCTTGGTAAAAAATATAAACACTAGTTGCCCATTTTGTTGCATGCTGGCAGTTTGTACATTAATTTGTGGACCTGTATAAAGTCAGATTCATTAGTGTAAAGGTCTCCCAAAGTCTTCCATATGATCGCAGCTGTGTCACACTCTTCCACCATCTGTAGTACATTATCAGTGATGGCTCTAAATAGAATAGACATTACGAGGCCATCATCATCTTCCCACTTAGTATAGGCCTCCATATCATCTTCACGAGGAGCCTTGATTGTTCCAGTCATATGTCCCATCTTGTGCATCCCACGGAGATAAACGGACATAACCCTTTTCCATGTTCGAAAGTTGGTACCATTGAGTTTGGTACCACCAAAAGAGCCACCTTCTGAACTCTTGACAGAGACTTCAAATTTTGGAATTTTAGTTGTCTTAGAACTCTAATTTTCTCTTGAATCTTCCATTGAAACAGACAATAATAAGATGCAGCGAAATAAAAATCACTTTTTTTTTGTCGTTGATCGTTGACCTTTGACCGGGTTGTTGACTGGGCAGGTGATGTGTTTAGGCTGGAATTTGTTTGGACTGGTGTGTTTGGCTAAGTGAGGAATGGGCTAGGGTTTGAGAGATGGGCTTGGGTGTTTGAGGGATGGGCTTGTGTTGCAAATGGGTTAGGGTTAGATGCTGGAAGAGATGGGCTAGGGTTCTTGTTTTTTTTTTTTAGGAATTGGTATGTTGTGAGGGAGTCGTCAATCTTTTTTTAGGGTTGGTTGATGATGGAGGCGGCAGATCTGAGGTAGGATGGAGGCGGCAGATCTGAGGTAGAAGGTCACAGATCTATGATGAGTGCTTAAAAAGTACTAATATTTTGTGATTTATTGTGCTTAATTGTGACAAATAGATTTGATTATAACTCTTTTATTTAATTATTTGCATAAATCTATCAATTCGAAATCACGGTATATTTTTATGTATTTCAGGTGTTTTTAGCTTCAAAAGAGATTAATAATGTAAGCACACGAAGATGGAAAAATTGGAACACTTAAATAGCAACCTGGGATTTAAAAAAATACTAAGGCATGTAAGCCTTACATCAGAAATCAACCAATTTTGTAAGGGTTACATAATCATTTGTGCCTCAGCAGAGGTTTTTGTGTGCCACGGCGAGCTACTTTCTTATTTCTATAAGGGGCAATTTTTGGCTTGTGCTGCGGCAAGTAAAAAGTTGTGCCACGGTGCGTTTGTATTTTTGGAGAGTCCCAATTTTATACAATCCTTACATCTATAAAATCTCTCTCATGTTTTCAACATAACATACAATTTTTTCACACAATTTGGGGACGATTTTCTACTAAACTAAACTAGGTTTTGGACCTTTGCCACATCTTAGGGAGGCAAGAGAGGCACATCTAAAGGAGACAATAAACCTTTTAAGATTGAAGATCAAGCTTTTGGGGAAGGAAACATCATCCAAGCCAATTGTGGTATCTAAATTTAGTTGCTTGTTGTTGTTAGATATTTCTTCTTCTTCTTTCCTCTCTAGAATGTATGTTAGATTATATTTGTCTATGAATATTAATCTAAACATGTTTGGCTGAATTTAACTGTGGATGTTTAGTTTATGTTGCCATGTTTGCTAGATTTATTTTGGTGAATGTTTTAATAGCAAAATAAGTAAAGATTGCTTTTTGATTAAGAGTTTGTTTAGAGATTTATTTATGAATACTCATGGACCAATTTGAGGTTTACAAATGGATTGAAAAATCTGAGAATTTAGTTTTCGGAACATTACCTTGACTAAATTTTAAAAATCTTAATCAAAGCTTTAAATTGATGACCTAGTCATGACATTGATTTGATAGACATATTTTTCCTTGTGCATAATTTGTTTGCTATTTAATATACCCGATCGTAGGATATTGATTAGTTAATCAACAAAGAAAATTACCCGATCGTAGGAATTTTCGTAAACAAAAGGAAAGCCAATAATCTTGATTTATTAGATCGTTCATGTTAATTTACCATAATATTTTGATGCAAGCATGGTAAATTAAGCTAAATATCTATAAATCCTCCATTGATATTTAAAACCTTTTTGAGCTAATTTGAATTTGCATAATTGTTTTCTTTATTTGTTCAACACCATTGATCTTGCTCACAAATCCAACTTCATTTACAGTTTTATTAGATTTAAGATTCTAATTATTTAGAGTTTTAGTATTACTAGAATTCTATTTAGTTAGAGTTTTAGTTGCTTTAGGACTCTAATTAGATTAAGAAAAAGATTGCTTAAAAACACTGCAATTCCTTGAGAGATCGACCTCGGAGGTTTGCTTATCACTTGTTACATGTGATTCGTACACTTGCGAGTACTATAATTTGCACATCAATCTGTACTGGAGCAGATGGCGGAGACTAGCATAGAGGAGACAGGCGGAGACTGGCACAGAGGAGACAGGCGCAACAATAGAGACTGGCGCGATGAGCGGAGAGAGGTGCGGCGAGAAGAGACAGGTGTGGCGACAGAGACTAGCGCGGCGACCAGCAGATGTGCAGTGGCGTTGACAGGTGGTGGCGGTGCTGACAGGTGGCGGCGACACTTACAAGGTGGCACTGACAGAAGACGAAAAAAAAAATACAATTCTTTCGAACTTTCGCTCTGATACCAAGTTAAATATAACGTGAATGAGGATTAATTCTTATTATCCTTACCTCACAATAGAGGTATATATAGAAAATAAATACAAGAGTTCTGAACAAACTAGAATCCTGAATAACTTAGAATTCTACTACAGATAGACACATATTAATTACAATATATTATACACTAATTAGATGACTCACCCTAACAGAATCTTTCATGGGAAGAAAGACCTAGAAAATGAAAACTGCATTTCACCTATCAATTTGGTGTCACAGAGTTTTTGTGATACTGCAGACTCTTTATTCAAACAATTCTGGTGGAATACCAATCCAAATGCAAAACACTACTTTACACCAATTGCCTGGGGAAAAATATATAAACCCAAAAACTTTAGAGGCCTGGGTATTCGAAAGACTTCTGAGTTTAATAAAGCTATGCTTGCTAAAGCTGGTTGGCATATGGTAACAAGATCAAATAAACTCTGGGTTCAACTCTTTCAAAGTAAATACCTCCATAGCTCAAATTTTTGGGAAGTTAAAAAAAGGAACACAGATTCTATAATCTGGAAAGGACTGTTGTGGGCTAGGGAGCTTTTGCAAAAAGGTCTAGATGATGGATATAGTAATTTCTGGACTGTCCCTTGGATACCATGTTAACCTTACTAAAGATTACCTCAGTGGGTTCTTGATGTTAGAATTATACAAACTTCTATGCGACAAACTTTGCGAATATCTGATCTTTGCATGTTGGATAATAGATGGGTCTGGGATCTTAACAGATTTCTTTGGCTCAGACGTTACTTCGATGATCGTTAAATGAAAACCACCTACTATCAATCAAAGTAGCAAATTTGAATGGTTTGGTACTGGTAAATCTTTATTCTCAGTCAAGGATGTCAATGAGGTTCTAGTTAAATCCAGGACTTCATGCTCTTCTATGAGAATTTGGCCGCACTTATGGAAAGCCTAGTTACATATTAGACATAAACTGTTGCTTTGGAAAACTTTGAACAATTGTCCCAGCACAAAAAAGAGGATTAGTTCTTTCAAGGAACTGAATGATTTAAATTGACCTCTCTGCCATAAAGAGACAGAAGACGAAGAGCATCTATTTATAAGATGCGGCATTCTTAAATCTTGGTGGTTATGGTGGAAATAGAATCTGAATTGGAGCTTTATTGAAAAATTAGATATAACAACTTACATCGGATTCATTGTAAATCCTCCACGAAAATGGCTTCCACATATATCATTAGCAAACAGTTTACTTTGTTAGCATGCTAATGATTGATGATTGAACAGATGTGTTTGCTGAGGAATGAAGTAATTTTTAACACGAGAGAAATAGATCATCTGTTTTTAACATTTAGAACGCAGATTTGAGGAATTCTCAACATTAATTCCTGGAAATTCAATCTCTCAACAAGATGAAAACAATGAGATCATACTTACATTCCTACTAAATGGCAGCCTCCACGACTCATTAATTGCAATCAAAGTGAATTTTGATGTTGCTTGGAAACATGGAAAATCTGGTATAGGGGTTTGTAGTTTTCAACAATTATGGCAGAATCATTCATGCTTGGGTAGACTATAATTTTTCTGCATTCATAGAAGAAGCAGAAGCCTCAGCTCTCAAGGAAGCACTTTTCTTTGCATTACAACACTAAAATCAGGTAGTTAATTTCATCCATTACGGGTAATATTCTTAACCTTGCCAGTGCAGAATTAAGCAAATTCTCAAAGATGGATTCCAAGACTTCTGAATCAGAGAGCTCGCAATCTCATCCAATAGGCTAGTAGTAATGGCATGAAGGGAGTTATCAATACTAATGTCTTACCTGAATGTATTTTGGAGGATTAGATAAATATATATATATATATATATATATATATATATAAAACTATGAAACTTAGGCTTATCACTTGAAAGAAAATAGAATAAAACATACCTTTTAAAAAATTAAGGAAATAGTTGAGTAACAAACCCATAAAAATGGTAATAACCTACATGTTGAGAAAAGAAAGAAAAAGGACACTGCTCCTTTACGTACAACATTTACAATATTTTAGATGGAACCTTAGCAACCATCGTGTAGATTAATAACCAGTGTTGCATAATGCACTAGAAAGTAGGTACGAGGCAATAAAAAAGTCTTTACAAAGATCCTTTAACTACTAAATCTCCTACTAGCTTCCTTTTAGTATACTTAAATATAGTTAGTAATTCGGGTGTAAAAATGTAGTGATCGTCCCTCTTAACCAGTACATGAGGCTTTTTCTAAAAAATAAAATAAAATAATGAATAGATAATGGTGGGTCCCTTATCTTAGTTGTACCCATTATCACCCGTCTATATTATATTTAAAAATTTAAATCACACTTATTATTTTTCGGACAAAATTATCCCTATATTTTAAGCTATTGACATTTGTTGCCTCTTTAAGATTTATTATCATATTAAATAAAAACTCTAAAATATGATAATAAAATAAGTATTACGTCTAATAATAATTCTAATCATAATAAGAAAATAAATTTCAAAATTATTTAAAATATATCGTAGGAATTAATCAAAAAGAAAAATTATAATAAAAGGTGCAATATCCAAATTTACCGATTGGTACACCTCTTTTGAAAAGATATATTAACTCAAAATAGTCTTATTTTCTTAATTTGCAACAAATAAGGCACCACAAACATAAAAGTTTTTAAAAAATATCAAGAAAATCATGCTATGAAGAACATAATTCATTCTTATAATTTTTCAAAAATTATAAATATCTTATATTTGTTATAAAATTAAATATAATTTATAAGAGAAAAAAAGTAAAAATAAACAAATAAAAGAAGTAATTTTTATTATTGTTGTCATTAGAATACAATGTTAAAAACTCTATTTATATGGTTGGAAAAATACAATAAGCACTTTAAATCTAAGATATAATGAAGATTAAATCTTTATTTAATATATGATACAATAAATATTAAATATTTATTTAAAACTTCAAATAAAAGTTGAAGTATATCTAACAATAAAAGAGATAATATTATAATTAAAATTTGACATATAAATTATAACACTCTCCTTAGATATCAATTACATTGAGAATATGCCTCATTAAAAATCTTACTAGAAAAATTCAGTAGAATAAAAAAACTTGCAAAGGAAAAATGAGTACGTTGTTGCTATGGAGTAGGCTAAAGTTTCCAAATTAAAACATTTTCAGGAAAAACAAGTGAAATAAAACCATGAAAATGAAAAAGAATACAACGTATATATATATGTGCTCCTCTTAATGTTTGACAATCGTTCAATATAAGATGTCATTTTAATTAACATATTTTAACACTATTATTATAATCTCTCAAATGTTGAAGTAAAAGATCATAACTCATGGTGAGTGAGCCTATTTAATTGTCACTTACCTTTATATGTAATGCAATTTCTTTATATTTTATACTTATAGGCCAAATATAAATATTTCGATCATCTATTACATTTAACTACTAAATATAAAAATAATTTGGTTTTTAGTCATCGCAAAATTAATTAAAAACCTTGCATTCATAAAAATACTGTAGTAATGATAACATACAATAGAAAAGGTAAAATAATAATTCATATATCTAATTTATTGTAATATACTCTAAAATAAAATTTATCATTTTATTCTGCTGTAAGATTCAAAATTTGCATATGCTCTTGATAACATTGATACCAATAGATACATTGAGCATTAATTATCTTACTAAATAGTTCCAACTAATTACAAAATGAATAACAATATGAGATAATTTTTATATTGTGCAACTCAATAATAATTGTATATATATAATGTGCATATGGTTTTATCCATAAAAGATAATTCAAAACAAGTTTATATCTTTTTATCATAATTACTTGTTTTTGTCATATTTTTAGGAGTATAAAAATAAATCAATATTCTATGTATTCATAACAAAGTTATAATGTAAAAATATTAAATTTTAATACTAATGTGAATGCACTAGATATTTATTAGAATTTATGTAGTAATTTACATTGCTTTAATAGTACATGTTTATAAATTATCATGACATTTGAATTTAATGTTTTTTATAAGTAATATTAATTTATTCAATCAATAATTAAATAAACCAATATGATGTGACTACTAGTCACATTTTAAAGTCATTATATACGTATAATAGTAAAAAAAAAATTGTATCTCACAGTCTCGTCAATTTTGACATAAATTCATGTATTTTTAAGCACTTTACAACTATTCCTTTAGGTGTTCACATTATATTTATTCCATATTACTTATTAGTGAATGTAACATATGTCTAAAATAATATTTTGTATTCGTACAATACTTTATATTGTCGACATTTAATAACTTTTAATTTTATTAAGAATCATCATCTCTTACATATTTAAGAGATACATTGAATAAAATATCTTATGCAATATTAGTATATTAATATTTTCTTTCTTGCATAATCGAAATGATATTATTTTATTTATCAAGTACTTAACACTCTATAGAAGTCAATAAACAAAATTTTTTTATCATTTTTTGAAGTTTTAACTTCCTTTATTCCATCAATAATTATATTATTTTTTACATCAATATGATTAGCAAGCTTTTAGATAAATTATGAATGTATGTTGATATATAATAATTCTATGAAAATAGAGTTATTATATTATTTTATGTTTAATATTAACTTGTCTAATTGAATAAATAATATTTTTAGAGTTAAAATATTAAAATAAGATAAGTTTTGGATTAAATGGTAAAAATTGATGAAAATATAATTTTTGGAAATTTTATGAAATTTTTAGGGAATTTTTTATTAATTATTTTTATGCAGAGGGATGCACATAGAAGTATCCAGAATGTTCTTAGAAATATAAAGACACACTCATAATCCAATTGGGCGCCAAGCAAGCCAAATCAACAAATCAATGAACACCGGGTGTCCAAGAGTCCTAGTCATTGAGACACATGTCAGTACGACGTTCATTTCTAAAATCGATGAATGGTCTACACGGTCACACCATGCAAGCAACGCTAGTGAATAACAGAGTGTCGTGTGGCACCAACTCAGTAAACCGATCCGCATTAGCCTCCCTCAGAGCACCACATGTTGCGTGCGCACAACAACAATGTTTTCTCCGTACTGCATCGCTCTCTCGTTGGTTATGCCTGTTCTCTTTGCCACGTGTTATCCTCCTATTGGCTAGCGCTTGTTTTTAACTCATTTTCATCTCAGCCTTTGCTTTTTAAGATGATACAATGGCCAAAAATTGAAGTGAGCATTTTGGATCTATTTTATCTCCTTGTGCACAAAATTTCAGCAACTCATTCACCATTTTTACCCTCTTCCACCTCTATACACTTCCATATCCATCCTTCATCCATTCCATCACTCCATTAACTATTCTTATCCACCGAAATAATATTTTTAATCTTTCTTTATAGATTTCTCCACACCTTTTTGAAAATATAAAAAGAGTTTTGGAAAAGGCACATTAGAACTACCATAGGAGCACAAAATGAGCTTGTTGGAGAGGAGAGCTTGAGGAATTCTCATTGGATTTACATTTTCTTACTCCTTTAGTTGTAAACTTCGTATTTCTTATGATTTTTACTCTTGATATTATTATATTAAAATTGTGTATTTTGTGCTAGAACTATCTTTAGGGATTCAATGGAACCCATTTTATGAACTTGATTTATAATATTAATTTAATACTTTGCGAATGTTTGATTTATCTAATTTAATGTGCTTAATACTCCTATTTAAATTAGCCATTTAATTAGGTGATTTTTTAATTTTTTGTGTAATTGAAAGATTGGTATGAAATTGTGAACATGCATTAAATTAGTATATGTATAATGAGGAAGAAATTCATATTATTATGTGTGTAATTACTTTTAAACTCTAGGTACTAAATGATCCATATATGTTTAGATGGCCATAGACATGAATATAGACATGTGAGTGATAATTATTTGAGTAGAGTTTAATAATAATCTTTGCATTTACTTTAATTTTATTGAGACATAGAAAATCATGGGAGTAGAATGGGAGAAGTTGAATTCCAAGACTTTTCGTCGTTGTGTAGTGAATCTATTTTTTTATTTTCTTTAATTAGTTTTGTTTTGTTATTTTAATTTGCCACTCATTTTTTAAAGTTCAAATAGAAAGAAAGTATATATTTCAATACTTAGTCCTAAAACATGCCTTAATAAGTTCTTTGTGTGTATGACAATTCCGTTCTTAAAAATACTTATCACTTGTACACAACTCGTGCACTTATATCATTGCATTGTTGACATCAATGATTGTTCGAACATTTTTCAACTAAATTTTTCATTATCTAAGTGCATCCAAAATATATAGCACCCTACAAAAGAGTGAATTTTTGAACTTCATAATTCATCAAAATGGATGTATTCCAAATAATTTCACGCCATACTTTCTATCTCCACTAATGATAAAAATTATTTTTATTATCAAAATTATTTACAAAATCCTTCTTACCTTTTAAAGCGTCCAACATACTCAATAGTAAATAAATAATGAAGCTTAAATATATATCTTTAAATTTATTGGTGGGCCGAGCCCATTTCTATGTGTTAAGCTGGTACAATTAGAATAATACAATTTAATTTTGCTATGAGTATAAGTCGCAATTGAGAAATTTTATTAATAAATTGGTAGGTTAAACTGAATTCATAATATATTATGTTCCCATAATAAGGCTTACAATATTATTTTTATAACAGATGATTTATCAATAATTCAAAGACGTGAGATTTACTATCAACTATTGTCAAATATAATAAAATCATTTTTCCTGAGAAACATGTAACACATATAATTACAAAATAATACAATATTCAGACTTTGGTCCACAACTATTTAAATTTCTATTATAGAATAAACCAAATTTAATTCTTCATGACTTAATTTTGGTCATTATAAATATTTAAGTTTTTAGCCATCAAAATTATTTTATATTTGCAATAAAAATTAAATGAAGCTATATTGACTTTTAATCATATATATGTGACATTATAAATTTATACCAAAATATGAATCATTCATGCAAATTTTATCTTAAAACTAGTCGTTTGGGGAACTTTTCAAATCTAAGCTTCTATCTAAGGATTTAAATATAATGTAATTATATTTGACTTGCAATTTTGAATATAATTATTACCAAATATATTCAAATTATTAAATTCTTTCTTAACTTTAAAAATATTAAGCACAATTTTATATAATATAATTCATCATATTTTAGTTTTTTAAAACTTTTTATTAGGTTATACTTGATGATGCATTTGTCTTTAAGACACATAAATGTTTATCATTTCAATATATATCAATTAGTTACAGGATCAATATACATTTTCTAGTCCATAATTTTATGAATGACCATTATCCACTAAGATCGAAGGGGGCATATATTAGATAATGTTGTTAAGGCATTGTACCATAATTAACATCCTTTATTTTGCTTCCATGGTCCATTATTGGAGTTGACCACTACAAAATAAGTTTAGTTAGCCTATATGGGCTTTACATTCTAAAACCACATTGCCAATATGAACACAATAGCTCAAGCCATACAAATGTTCATTGAATAACATTCACTTCTAGGAATGATATGATCAAAATGTTTTTATTTTCTCAATAATTTGTGCATGTAATATATATGTATGTGTGTGTGTGTGTTTCTATATTGTTATTTCATGAGCAAATTTTATAAAATGTTTTTATTTTCTCAATAATTTGTGCATGTAATATATATGTATGTGTGTGTGTGTTTCTATATTGTTATTTCATGAGCAAATTTTATTGAAGAATGCATATGAATAATTCATATATATTGGCAATTTTACTCTCAATGTTGTTACATAAGCACACAAAATTTTTGTATATATATTTTTTGGCTCTCAATAAAATATATTATTCAATTACCTTTTTTTCTCTACAAAGTTTTTCAAATGAAAAGTTAAAAATATTGAGCATTTAAAATATTAAATGATCATTGTGAGAGTTTAGAACTAGCTAATAACCAAGGCAAGAAGATACTAACACCTTAAGACTTGCCCCTCTTGTACAAGTAGCTTCAATTTAATCAAATAACAAGTAGACAGAAAATAAAGTATAAACAATAACTCATATAGTAGAAGTAGAGTAAAGCAGTAAAAGCTTTCCAATCACAGTATAATTCTTATATGTTGGCACATACTCAAATAACACAATGATTATACTAACACATGTAATAGATCAATCAAACACAACGATGTAATGTAGTAAACTCATTTAAGCTCCAATCCTAAATGGTAACATCAACCGGTTGCATGAGGCAATCATTCAATAGCAATTCAATGAGAAAATAAATAATTAATACACTCGATAAAGATAAATGCCTATACCTATATGAGTTGGGATCACATGTCCTAACTGCTTGTGTTGCTCTCGCCAATTTTCTGCATAGCTACTTTTATCCGCTCGAGATCTAACTTACCTCCAGAGCTCTACCACCATGTAGTGTGTTACTCATAGCTAGAATCAATAAGTGTTAATCCTAAACAAGAAAACACACATGCCCAAGAATGATTTTGTAAAACCACCTCGTATCAACCATATAGAAAAATACTCGATGTATTGTTAACACAAAAACACCTTTCAGAAAATAATTTTTTCTCGAACAACCTCGTATCTCAATACATAAAAACACTCGATGTATTGGCAATATGGAAACAACATTTATAACATATAGTTTCTTCAAATATCAAACTTATATTTTTCTCTGTCCTTGAACCACTAATATGGAAAAACACTCTTCATATTAATAATTCAAGATTATAAAATATTTAACAAAGTTCAAGAATATTTTTCACAAAATATCAAATTTTTTACACACAAAAATAAGCACAAAATTCTTGGTAAGAAACAAGAAAAAGAATTGGTATTTATAGTCAATTTTTCAGCTTCTAGTCCCTTTTCCAACCCACTTGAAGGCCTCTCGCCGCATACTTCTGCGAGGCCTCACTAACTACCTTAGATTGCCTCTCTCCCACGTAGGAGGTTCAAAGAGTCTCAGACCACCCTAAGTAACTCACTGATCCCTCGTCGACCTATCTCAGCGAGCCACCACGAGGACCTTCAACGAGTTACGAAAAAAAGGTTATTTAAAGGAAAATTTTAGCATTTAAAAATTCCAAAAATACACCAAATCATATAAACTACATGCTCTCAACCACTTCGTAGTGCGTATAACATACACACATACAAAGTGTTCAGTTATATGTGAATATGTGTAATACTAAATGCCACTAAATTACCTTACATAGAGGTAGACAAAAATATTAAGTAAAATAAAATAAACTTTGTGTTTTGCACATAAAAATGTCAACAAAGACTTAAAAAGATTATAGGACTCACAATCTCCCATTTTGGTTTCGATGACAAAATACTACACTGCTAAATAAGGCAAACATCAAACAAAATATATTCATGTAAGATTACGAAGTTCATTCTCGTGAACAAACACCAATACAAACAAGACACTCCCAACACACCTACACTCCAAGTACATTTGTCTTATTGTGCTCCATCCATCTTAATAAATCAACATATCCATCTTGATGCTAACTCTAGCTCTAATTGAGCTTCAAGGTCCATAGCTATCTGTATCCTATACACATGAAATAAACACATACCTTTGAATGTATCATGTAGACCTACTTGTGATTAACCAAATACTATCGTGTTATCTCTACAAAAGTACACAACGATAAGCTAAGCACAAGAAAACAAGTAAACTCCTCCTAACTTCATACAACACTCCCCTTAAATGTATGCAATCTACACCCATATCCTAACACAGTATAGAAGCATAAGTAAAAACTTTATGCAAAACATAAACTTCTTGCCCTTTTTAACTCAAAAAATCAAAGAAATACCCTATATGAGGGACAATAGACATATAATATGCAAAAATCCTATACACTCATGTAATGCATGCAAAGAAGAAATAAAATCATAAGAAAAGAAGTAGATAAGAGAACACAACAAACAAATAACCTTTGTATTGATAAAAATAGTTTTGGTTACAAATTTTTGGAAAGAAAGATAAAATACAATAAAAAAACATAAAAACTAAGGACTCACCTCTGCCTTCATCATAATTAGGGTCTCGACAAGTACCGAAACTAAATTCCCCACGATCAGGAGGCTGGGAAAAAAGAGAGAAGACATCTAGGAACTCAGAGGTAGCTATAACAAAACTGGCCCTCATTTGAGCAAAAGAATCTAAAGTTTGGGGCACCTGAATGTTAGGATCTCCTAAGCAAAGAAGTAAACTGGCAATTAAACCAACTAAGTGAATATGAGAAATACCACCTCTACTAGCCTGCTGGACGAAAGTTCGTGAAGTAGAAGACCTAGGAGAACCATGACCAAGTTGTTAATGCTCCAACCTGGCCACCTAATCATTAAAACCCATCAGCATCTATCTATATAACCTGTGCTTCTAGTGCTCTTTAGCACGGTCTTCAAAAACCTGATCAAGACGTTGTTTGATGGCTAACATCTCCATAAGTAAGGCAAAGAGATCAGGTGATTGAGGAGGAGGAGAAAGACTCGGAAACACTTTGAGAAGATGAGGAAGAGGGTTCAAAGTGCCCAGAAGGAGAAGGTCGCACGGTAGGGCAGTGTCTGACTAGAATAGAAGATCTACCAAGAACAGTGCCACAAACATCACCAAAGATGGTGTGTCCTCAACAGGTAATCAAAGAAGGGTAATGAAGAAAAGTGTCAGTAGTGAAGGAACGAAAAATGATGGTTCTATAAATCATGCTTGCAAGATCTATAGATTCACCGTTGATAATAGCACAAAGAAGGTGACCTCTAAAAAAGGGCATTGAAGTGAAGTGAGAACAATACTGAGCCTATGACCAAAGGAGTCTTAAGTAAGAGGAACAACACTGCCACCATGCCTAAGGTCAAGATAAGTAAGCATGGCTGCCATGGCAAAATAATTGCGAGCTTTGAGACGTTCATAATTAGCAAAGAAGTCAAAACTCGTGAGATTTTCTACGCAAAAGGTATAATGGGAAAAGAAGGGTTATTCATGTTAGGGAGAGATAAGAGGTGAATGACATTTTCTTGAGAAAAGGTTACCTTATGTCCTCTCAAAGTGACAATGATATAAAAGTGATGAGTGCAATGCAGAAGAATTGCAGTGTAAAACTCTTACACAAAAGTAGGATTATAAGAGTAAGTAGGGGTGGAAAGAGTGAGCCATGAAAAAATGCAAACCTTTCATGGAGAGAGGAAAACTCCTCAATCATGACTGAGTGCTCGCGATAAAGGTGCATTTCTGTTAAGAAGTGGATGCGTCTTCATCTTGAACACTTTGAGAGTTATTGTGGGACCTTTTTATTTTCTTAGCCATTTTGGGTAAAAGGTAGGGTAGGAGTGTTTAAAGGGTTAAAAGTCGGTAGAAAGGATTGAGGGTAAAAGTATTTTGAAATTTCTGTGGTTTAAAAAATGAAATGGAAAGGGGTTTTATAGGCAATCCATGTAGCTCTCCGATCGCTCATTGAGATGGTCGGCAAGGTCCTCGACGAGTGTGTAAAACACTACATTGGCGAGCAGCCCTAAAGGAGACGAGTAAGAAAAAAAGCCCTTAAAAATTTTAAAATTTAATTTTTTTTATTTTATAAAATTATTTTAGCAATATTTAAATGCAAGGAAATAAAAATAAAAATTTTAGAAAAATAAGAACATAAATTAAAACATGTACAAAACAGTATTGCAGAGAAGAGAATGAAAAGAAGAAATAATTCAACTAGATTGAATCACACAAGGAAATAGTGTGATCATACTACATCCCTCGTTTAGAAAAGAAGTGTTGAGAGGCAACAGAGTCAAATGTAATCTTTGGTTCATATGAGCATGTGGGGTATGAGCCAATCAAGAGTTCTTAATTTTAGAAATTCTCGAAAATCCTTTCAAGCGGTCATATACATGCGACCAAGTGGGCTCTAACAAAGTTTTACCCTTTCTTTTCTGTGTCATCGGTGTATAATGCACTCATATTGAAAATGCTCAGATGAACCACAGTAGTTACATTTTGAGTAGTCAGAATGAGAAGAGTGAGTGGGAGTCCTTCTAGAGGTGCTCCGTACATATCTCAAGCACTAGTTGACAATATGGCCAATACTATCATAAAGATGGTAAGCACAAGCAAGAGCGCAAGAAAAATTGGGTCTCTATCTCTGAGGAGTAACATAAGGAGGAGAATGGAAGGTAGACGTACCTACATTGATTCTCATCCAAAGAAGAGAACTCAATCTCTCACAATGAGATCTAGTATGCCCATGTTCACAACATTGGTGATAGAAGGGGATGAAGCGTGTAGGTAGTGGCGATAGACCATCATTGGTACGACGAGAAGAAGAAGCATGAGGTGAGGTGTTCACCTTGCTTGTAGAGAATGGCTAAGAAGTCACTTATGACTTTCCTTTCGCAGCAACTTGAGATTTTACCTTTAGCCACAACTGTCTTTTTTGGTAGATCTTCAGAAATAGATTTGATGAAGAGAGCAAAGGCAACAGTTGCAGAAACTGGTTTGATGAAGAGAGGAGAAGCAGCAGTAGTAGAAGGAGTATCACTTTCGTTAGTAAATTTCAGCCCGCATTTGTCACCGAGCGCCTTGCTACCACTTAAAATCTCATCCAATTTTTTTGTACCTATTTTAAGTTTCTTATAACTACTAAAGCAAATAATAGAGACTAATCATATTGATTTTTTTTATTTGCATAGTATATTTGTGACTGAAACACACACACATATATATAAAATGTATTATAATTAAAAGAACTTTTCATGAAAACGAAATGAATTTTTTAATTTCATGACATCTGTATAAATTATATTTAAATTAAATAAAAAGATGGACAATTTTGAAGTACATAAATGAAGAATACAAAATAACACGAGAAATGATTAAAAGATAATTTTGAGAAAAATTCATATAATTAAATATGTATAAATGTATAATAATTTAACAAATTATAATTATTTGGTTACTAATAAAATGAATGTGACAAATTTGGAGAAAAGTAAAATTACCTTAACATAAATATTGACATGTACAAAATATAAGTTGTATGTCTTCAATTTGACAAAATTAAAAAATTGTAAATCGATATCTTGTGATATATCTATATTGATATTTTCAAAATTTTTATCGAATTTTAGAAAATTATAATACAATTTACAATAATATCGAAAATTTTCAACATTTTTAGATATTTTCATGAAAATATCGAGAAAGTTTTGAATATTGTATAAGATATTTTGAAAACAACATTTTTATATAAATACCTTCACTTTACGAAAAAATCAATGAAAATATCAAAAAATATTGGAATATTTACATTCATGTTTATATGAATCATATGAAATGTATATATTTATTTTTTGGGTTCAAATATGAATATTGAATATTTGGTTTCTCTTTTATTTATCCATTATAGCAATATAGCAAAAGATCGAGGCCCTTTCCAAGCACATCCCTCCGAATTTGAATAGTCTTCTTTATGGGATCTTTTGTATCGATGAATGCCTTTATATTGCACCAATCTCTGTCCTCTGACTTTAAAATAACACCTCCATGTGCTTACAGATAACAAGCGAATTCTTTGTCTTTCAACAAGTCACTATATTGAAAAGCAAATCAACAAAGAATATCAGGAAAGAAAAAGATAACCATTCAAATTAGACAAAGCAATTGGTAAAAGAGACCCAGTTCAAAATAAAAAGGAGTAGCGAAAAAGCAAAGTTGAGGTATATTTAAAAAATGAGTGTACACTCTCAAATTTAGATAATCTCACTAATGGTAATTGGAAGTTATAATTCACTCCCACAATCGTGAATTCAGCATTTAAATTCAAAAGAACGTCATATGAATAACAAAAAGTAGCTTTATACTTATTTCTCATTGAAAGAAGTTATATGTATGTCATTTTAGTATAAATAAGTTTGAATCCATGTTCGAAAGTTGGTACCATTGAGTTTGGTACCACCAAAAGAGCCACCTTCTGAACTCTTGACAGAGACTTCAAATTTTGGAATTTTAGTTGTCTTAGAACTCTAATTTTCTCTTGAATCTTCCATTGAAACTGACAATAATAAGATGCAGCGAAATAAAAATCACTTTTTTTTTGTCGTTGATCGTTGACCTTTGACCGGGTTGTTGACTGGGCAGGTGATGTGTTTAGGCTGGAATTTGTTTGGACTGGTGTGTTTGGCTAAGTGAGGAATGGGCTAGGGTTTGAGAGATGGGCTTGGGTGTTTGAGGGATGGGCTTGTGTTGCAAATGGGTTAGGGTTAGATGCTGGAAGAGATGGGCTAGGGTTCTTGTTTTTTTTTTTTAGGAATTGGTATGTTGTGAGGGAGTCGTCAATCTTTTTTTAGGGTTGGTTGATGATGGAGGCGGCAGATCTGAGGTAGGATGGAGGCGGCAGATCTGAGGTAGAAGGTCACAGATCTATGATGAGTGCTTAAAAAGTACTAATATTTTGTGATTTATTGTGCTTAATTGTGACAAATAGATTTGATTATAACTCTTTTATTTAATTATTTGCATAAATCTATCAATTCGAAATCACGGTATATTTTTATGTATTTCAGGTGTTTTTAGCTTCAAAAGAGATTAATAATGTAAGCACACGAAGATGGAAAAATTGGAACACTTAAATAGCAACCTGGGATTTAAAAAAATACTAAGGCATGTAAGCCTTACATCAGAAATCAACCAATTTTGTAAGGGTTACATAATCATTTGTGCCTCAGCAGAGGTTTTTGTGTGCCACGGCGAGCTACTTTCTTATTTCTATAAGGGGCAATTTTTGGCTTGTGCTGCGGCAAGTAAAAAGTTGTGCCACGGTGCGTTTGTATTTTTGGAGAGTCCCAATTTTATACAATCCTTACATCTATAAAATCTCTCTCATGTTTTCAACATAACATACAATTTTTCACACAATTTGGGGACGATTTTCTACTAAACTAAACTAGGTTTTGGACCTTTGCCACATCTTAGGGAGGCAAGAGAGGCACATCTAAAGGAGACAATAAACCTTTTAAGATTGAAGATCAAGCTTTTGGGGAAGGAAACATCATCCAAGCCAATTGTGGTATCTAAATTTAGTTGCTTGTTGTTGTTAGATATTTCTTCTTCTTCTTTCCTCTCTAGAATGTATGTTAGATTATATTTGTCTATGAATATTAATCTAAACATGTTTGGCTGAATTTAACTGTGGATGTTTAGTTTATGTTGCCATGTTTGCTAGATTTATTTTGGTGAATGTTTTAATAGCAAAATAAGTAAAGATTGCTTTTTGATTAAGAGTTTGTTTAGAGATTTATTTATGAATACTCATGGACCAATTTGAGGTTTACAAATGGATTGAAAAATCTGAGAATTTAGTTTTCGGAACATTACCTTGACTAAATTTTAAAAATCTTAATCAAAGCTTTAAATTGATGACCTAGTCATGACATTGATTTGATAGACATATTTTTCCTTGTGCATAATTTGTTTGCTATTTAATATACCCGATCGTAGGATATTGATTAGTTAATCAACAAAGAAAATTACCCGATCGTAGGAATTTTCGTAAACAAAAGGAAAGCCAATAATCTTGATTTATTAGATCGTTCATGTTAATTTACCATAATATTTTGATGCAAGCATGGTAAATTAAGCTAAATATCTATAAATCCTCCATTGATATTTAAAACCTTTTTGAGCTAATTTGAATTTGCATAATTGTTTTCTTTATTTGTTCAACACCATTGATCTTGCTCACAAATCCAACTTCATTTACAGTTTTATTAGATTTAAGATTCTAATTATTTAGAGTTTTAGTATTACTAGAATTCTATTTAGTTAGAGTTTTAGTTGCTTTAGGACTCTAATTAGATTAAGAAAAAGATTGCTTAAAAACACTGCAATTCCTTGAGAGATCGACCTCGGAGGTTTGCTTATCACTTGTTACATGTGATTCGTACACTTGCGAGTACTATAATTTGCACATCAATCTGTACTGGAGCAGATGGCGGAGACTAGCATAGAGGAGACAGGCGGAGACTGGCACAGAGGAGACAGGCGCAACAATAGAGACTGGCGCGATGAGCGGAGAGAGGTGCGGCGAGAAGAGACAGGTGTGGCGACAGAGACTAGCGCGGCGACCAGCAGATGTGCAGTGGCGTTGACAGGTGGTGGCGGTGCTGACAGGTGGCGGCGACACTTACAAGGTGGCACTGACAGAAGACGAAAAAAAAAATACAATTCTTTCGAACTTTCGCTCTGATACCAAGTTAAATATAACGTGAATGAGGATTAATTCTTATTATCCTTACCTCACAATAGAGGTATATATAGAAAATAAATACAAGAGTTCTGAACAAACTAGAATCCTGAATAACTTAGAATTCTACTACAGATAGACACATATTAATTACAATATATTATACACTAATTAGATGACTCACCCTAACAGAATCTTTCATGGGAAGAAAGACCTAGAAAATGAAAACTGCATTTCACCTATCAATTTGGTGTCACAGAGTTTTTGTGATACTGCAGACTCTTTATTCAAACAATTCTGGTGGAATACCAATCCAAATGCAAAACACTACTTTACACCAATTGCCTGGGGAAAAATATATAAACCCAAAAACTTTAGAGGCCTGGGTATTCGAAAGACTTCTGAGTTTAATAAAGCTATGCTTGCTAAAGCTGGTTGGCATATGGTAACAAGATCAAATAAACTCTGGGTTCAACTCTTTCAAAGTAAATACCTCCATAGCTCAAATTTTTGGGAAGTTAAAAAAAGGAACACAGATTCTATAATCTGGAAAGGACTGTTGTGGGCTAGGGAGCTTTTGCAAAAAGGTCTAGATGATGGATATAGTAATTTCTGGACTGTCCCTTGGATACCATGTTAACCTTACTAAAGATTACCTCAGTGGGTTCTTGATGTTAGAATTATACAAACTTCTATGCGACAAACTTTGCGAATATCTGATCTTTGCATGTTGGATAATAGATGGGTCTGGGATCTTAACAGATTTCTTTGGCTCAGACGTTACTTCGATGATCGTTAAATGAAAACCACCTACTATCAATCAAAGTAGCAAATTTGAATGGTTTGGTACTGGTAAATCTTTATTCTCAGTCAAGGATGTCAATGAGGTTCTAGTTAAATCCAGGACTTCATGCTCTTCTATGAGAATTTGGCCGCACTTATGGAAAGCCTAGTTACATATTAGACATAAACTGTTGCTTTGGAAAACTTTGAACAATTGTCCCAGCACAAAAAAGAGGATTAGTTCTTTCAAGGAACTGAATGATTTAAATTGACCTCTCTGCCATAAAGAGACAGAAGACGAAGAGCATCTATTTATAAGATGCGGCATTCTTAAATCTTGGTGGTTATGGTGGAAATAGAATCTGAATTGGAGCTTTATTGAAAAATTAGATATAACAACTTACATCGGATTCATTGTAAATCCTCCACGAAAATGGCTTCCACATATATCATTAGCAAACAGTTTACTTTGTTAGCATGCTAATGATTGATGATTGAACAGATGTGTTTGCTGAGGAATGAAGTAATTTTTAACACGAGAGAAATAGATCATCTGTTTTTAACATTTAGAACGCAGATTTGAGGAATTCTCAACATTAATTCCTGGAAATTCAATCTCTCAACAAGATGAAAACAATGAGATCATACTTACATTCCTACTAAATGGCAGCCTCCACGACTCATTAATTGCAATCAAAGTGAATTTTGATGTTGCTTGGAAACATGGAAAATCTGGTATAGGGGTTTGTAGTTTTCAACAATTATGGCAGAATCATTCATGCTTGGGTAGACTATAATTTTTCTGCATTCATAGAAGAAGCAGAAGCCTCAGCTCTCAAGGAAGCACTTTTCTTTGCATTACAACACTAAAATCAGGTAGTTAATTTCATCCATTACGGGTAATATTCTTAACCTTGCCAGTGCAGAATTAAGCAAATTCTCAAAGATGGATTCCAAGACTTCTGAATCAGAGAGCTCGCAATCTCATCCAATAGGCTAGTAGTAATGGCATGAA